>OX403620.1:4254403-4549403 GCA_948107695.1 Meliscaeva auricollis | reverse complement strand
TTGTTCAATAGAATTGTTGATTAATATTGACGACTGACGATTAACCAAAATCAATTCATTAGTTAAATAATTTTCCAGAATTCACACTCAACAAACACTGCAAAAGGACACAAAATATATTGTGAAGGACCAAATTCGATGAACAGAAAATAAAAACCAAATGGATTCGTGACAAATTCACATTCAACAACAAAAACACGAGACTCATTCTATGGGAAGGAAACCAAATAAATTGACCGTACACATATTTATGTGCATATATGTTTGTTTATATATTTGTTTATGTATATAAAATACTATTTGACATAGAGACAACACAATGCTCAGCTTCAGCTTTCACTAAACTAAACAAGGATACTTTTTATCATATTACTGTTTGTTTGTGAAGTTTTTTTTTATTTTGATTCGATAAACTATTTCGTATGGTTTAACCAATAACTCTACCTCAAAGAGAAATTAGAAATACATTTTTAAATTAAAAGAAAATACCTTGGGTAACCACAGAAACGAGGCACATAGAATTGGTACTCGTGTTCCGTGTTCCGTAGTGATAGCGAATAAAAGTGGTTCGTTCTTTTATGAAATAAAGTTAACATTGGTCATGATAAACAGAAAACAAGGTATGCTCATTAAATTTTTTGCAGGTTTTCTGTGACGTCATAGTCATCTTTCTCATCGGCAGTTCACCCGAACGTCAGTTATGGATTTGGACAAAACATTTTTTTGTATTGAAAACAACAACAATGAAACTGAAAGAAAACTCGATTGTCAGCATCGGAGATGACTACTACGTCATCAGTTATCCAAAATGGCGACATGGCGTTCATAATTGGGCTTTTACCCCAGACGTCACTCAAAAATAAAAAAAAAATGATGGCAAACAAATGGCAGCTCTCTAGTTCGAAGCAAGTCAGTAGCTTACAAATAGAAATTAATGAATATTTAGTACTTAATCAGTTGGCTTTCAACTAAAAATTAACATTATAATAAATTTAAACCGTTAATATAAAAAAAATTATACACTTTTTTTGCAATAAATACTGAATATGGTATGCGTTGTTTGCTTATATTCTTCGAACAAGATTTACCGTTTTCTTTTTTTTCCTATTTTTGTGTGAAAGAGAAGCGACAAAGACAAATGCGTACAAAGCCCAATAAGCATACCTTGTTTTCTGTTTATCATGACATTAGTGTTGTGTCAAAAAAATCATTGTTCTTGTTATTGTTAGACTTAAGGGGGGGTTCACATGGACGAGGATGATCGGGAGCATGCCTCGACAACATACGATGCTCGCCCATATAAATGGAAAAGAACATCATGTTGGCTGTAAATCAAAACTTTTTGATTTCTTTCGAACCATGCTCACGAGCATGTTGTCGAGCATACTCGCTCATGATAACCCCCTTATTTAGGAACCACCGATGTTAGATATTGTTCATCTGCCAAAAAAAATATTTTCGATCCATTGCAAGAAATAATAACCCAGAAAAAAGTATATATGCCTCTCTTATATTCTTTCAAAATAAATTTCAAACCAAACAAAACACAAGTAATCTACAAACAACCCCACATATCAACAAAACACAAACATCCCCCTCTCTTCTCCTCCTCTTCTCATCACTTTATGACTTTGGACAGTTTAACATCGAAACTTAAACGCAAAATATGAGTTGAAAATAGTCAAACATTCTGATAGCTTAACACTGCATAAAAGAACGATAGGTCTGTTAGCACTTTGCTTACAAAATGTCAATAGTGACATCCACCTGTACATGATAAACATTTAACAATTTTGATCTATAAACAACTTGGAATAGAAAAATACATAAACAAACTCGTACTCAGGTATTTCCTTTCATTCTGTGTAGTTTACATTTCTGTAGTGCAGTTATATTTGTTCATTTAAGAGGTGAACAGAATGCATCGCTCGTCGCTCAGCGATGTCGCTGACACTCATGTCAGATTCGTCGCGCGAAAAAGTTAAAAACACGATGTCATTTTGCAGGGCTATGTCCATACAAATTTCATATGTCAGCAACGACGTCGCTGCGCGACCAGCTATACGTTCTCATCAGCTCTTTACTCACGTACGTATAAAGGCTTAACTAAAATGGCCACTTTTTGTAAGAGTGCAAAAGTAAAATAATTGTTTCTATTTAAAGGTCCATTTGTTTTCAGAAAAAAGTACAAAACTTGTTTGAGAATCGAAATCTAAGGTTTTTGAAACAATTTCGAATTTTTTCTGAAGTTAAATAGTCAGAAAAATAAGTTTCAAATTTGTACTTTTGCACTTCTTAGCAAAAAGTGGCCGTTCTAGTTATGTCTTAAAATACAATTCAATTTAATCCAAGTTTACAAGAAGTAATAACTCCTGCTTCAATTTGGATTCAATCCTCCTTATAAATGAGTGCAAATGTCATTTGACAGATGAAATTTCGGTGCTATGGGTTGCTACAAGAAAAAAAAACAATAAATCTCTGTCTCATTCTGCCTCAAGGCTTTTAAACGTCAAATCGACACTTTGGCTAATGAGGTTTAATCAACAGTAATAATAAAACCTATTCATATTTTTTTCATTTGAGAACTGAGTGCAAAGAATAAGAAGATAAGGAATGGGTGTATATCACATCTATAGTGTATAGCAGTGAGGCATCAATTTGTTTGGGTTGGCTGTCAAAATTAGATATTAAGATGCCTTTTTGCCGAGTGCACAATAAACTATATTTTCCACAGTTCCATTCTGTTTTATTTGCAATATCAAGTTATGCAAAGTGATGTTAAAAACATAAAGTAAATATCTTAGAACCATTTAAAATTGTTTTCTTATGAGTATTAACAACCAAAATAATATTTTTCTTCAAAATAAAAGTATACTTTTTCATCGAATCAACCAATCACATTTTAGATATTAACATGTCAAATTAAAATTTCAGGTTCAGGGGCGCACTAATTTTTGTTTGGTTTTGGTAAGGCGCTGCAACTTGTTGGCGCCGAGTTATGTAGTTTTTAACAGATTTTTGATTTAATTTTCAATATTTTGGGAATGTTATTCTCGTGCATCTACAAAATACTTTTAAGGGTTGCATTTGCAAACTTTTATTAAATTTCAAGATTCAAATCAGGTGAGTGTTTCTGACAAAAACCATAAAAATCGTTTTGACACGGAGTGGGCGCATTTCGTGAAAATACGCGAACTTATCAAAAAGAGAATTGAGAGGGATCGAGAGTGTAATAAACATGTTAAGTTAAAACAAAATAAAATGAATCTTGGAGCCTTCCGAATTGCCATACAACTGCACTCCGGCCCTGTGTAAATGCATTTGTGTTTGTGCAACTCACACTACTTTGTGAAGTGCCTCACTTTATTCACCAAACACCCGTTCCTGTATTTCTTATTCTTAGACTGAGTGTTATAGCTAGTTTGACAATTTGGTAAAAACATGATAAACAGAAAACAAGGTATGCTCATTAGATTTTTGGCAGGTTTTATGTGACGTCATAGTCATCTTTCTCACGGGCACTTCGCCCGAACGTCAGTTATGGATTTAGAGAAAACAATTTTTTTAATTGAAAACAACAACAATGAAACTGAAAAAAACTCGATTGTCAGCACCGGAGATGACTACTACGTCATCAATTTTCCAAAATGGCGACATGGCGTTCATAATAAGCATACCTTGTTTTCTGTTTATCATGGGTAAAAATCCCTATCCAGTTTTTGATCGGTGGAACGCGCCCATTGTATGTTTTGAGAATGAGGTGTGTTCAGAAATATGATTATGTAAAACATCTTATAGTTTAGAGAACTATCATTTTAAAAGCACGTTTTTGTATTCTGTCCAAGAAACTCAAATACGTTATCGGAGCACCTGCCCAGATGTGACAATTGTATTCAAGTTTTGGTCGAATGTAAACTTTAAAGATTCAAAAGATGAGAAGAATTTCTTGCATCTTTGGAGAAAACCTAAACATTTCGCAGCGTTTTTGGCGACATCGAATATGTGTTCATTCCACAGAAGGTGGTTTGTTACACTCATACCGAGAATGGAAAGTTTCTCAGTTTCCTAGTTGCAAGTGCCACTCATTGATAGTGGCATAGGGGGGAGGTTCCGTTTTAATGATAGTAAGCAGCATTGTGTTTTTGAAGCATTAAATTCTACACGATTTCTTATTCCCCATTGAACAATGCTGCCAAGATCAGAATTTAATGAGCTTATCATATTTTGTCCTTGAAGTTCCACATCCGAAGGACTTGGGTGTGAATCCTCAAACGAATATGAAAAACTGAGGGTACTATCATCAGCGAAACAATTTAATGGATTAGAAGTTTCAGAGAGCAGATCATTAATGAAAATGAGGAAGAGAGTCGGAGACAAAACGGAGCCCTGGGGCACACCAGCGTTTATTTTAGGGTTTCAGACTTGAAGCCATCCAATACGACTTGTATTGAACGGCCCGAAAGGTAATTTCTAATCCAATGAAGAAGAGAATCATCGATACCAAATGCATGCATTTTCGATAAGAGAGCTTGATGCCAAACTTTATCAAATGCCTTTGAAATATCAGGCGCAATAATCTCACTTTCTCCAAAACGATTTAAAGATTTGTTCCACTGTTCAGTGAGATATTCCCTCAGATCACCAGTGGACCTATTACTACGAGACCAGTAAAGTAGGACAGATGAAAAAGCTTACGCAGTGGTTTTGCCAGCGTGGAAGAACACTTCTTCAGAACGATGGGAGGGATACTATCCGGGCCAGCGGATTCGTGTATGTCAAGGTCTTTCAGGACTCTTGCCACTGTACGATTGCGAAAGAAGATTCGTCCCATGAATCCGTTTACACGCTCAAGTACTGGAGGAGTCATGACACTATCTGGCAGTGTAGAGTTGGCAGCGAACTGCCTTGCAAGAAGATTAGCTTTCTCGACAGAGCTAACAAAGGGAGTGTCATTGAAGACAAGCGTTGGAACGGCAGATGACGAAGAGTTTTTTATGTTTTTAGCAAATGACCAAACCTGTGGGACATTGAAGTATTTTTTGCCTTAATTTTTGATCATGCAGGAATTTGGTTCGTCGGATATGGGCGTTGCTGACCTTTCTAGCCTGTTTAAACTTTTTTCGGTTTTCCTCAGTGGGATTGGCTTTATAACAACGGAAGCTTACCATGCATTCTCTTTCGGTTTGATTGTTTTAACCCTATTCGGGATAAAATTTCTGATTCCGGAGAGAATTAGATTTGTGATCATATCTGCACTGGAATCAACGTCACTATCGAGGAAGCATAGCGACCAGTTAAAATTTTTAAAAGAAACCGTTGAGTCCCTCCCAGTTGGCTTTCTCGTATTGCCAAACAATTCTCTTTGTTTTATTTGTTCTTTAACTGGATTTTTGAGATATGAGAAATTTGCAGATATGATACAATGATCTGACTTGCCTAGAGGCGATAATACACTAACAGTGTATTTATCTGGGTCCGAGGTAAGAAACAAGTCTAGAGTGTTTTCAGCTTGGCCCACAACGTCCGAAATTCGAGTTGGTTCATCAACAAGCTGAGTTAGATGGTTCAACTCAGCGAAGATCTCAACATACCTTTCTTTGGGTGTTGTCTGGCCAGAATAGCGAAGCCACGAAGAACTGTGTACATTGAAATCGCCCGTAATGACGATTTCAGTGTGAGGATACAGGGAAACAATCCTTTGGATGGAGTCGGACAGAGCATCAAATTCGTTAGAATTTGAATTACTGTCCATGTTGGGACTTCGATAAATAAAACATGTATAAATGATGCGCTTATTAAACGTGAATTTTAACCACATGAAATTAAAACTTGTGTTTACACACAGGCCGTATTGTGGTTGAAGTTGATAAGCTACATCATAACTTATATATATGGCGAGACCGTGGTGAGAAAAGAATAATGGCACCAAGCAATACCCATTTAGATTAAATTCAGAATAATCTGAATTTTCACTTATTTGGGTCTCACCTAATGCCAAAACAGCTGGCCTGTTTTGTACAGTGTAAATGTACACACCACAGAAGTTCAATCTAAGCCCACGAATGTTGGCATAATTGACCCTGAATGTACCTACCATTTAAATATACCAAAACTTTTAGAAACCTTATCCGACAATTAACTTTTAACTTTTCGCAATCACTTTTTGATTGTAGTTAAGCCTTAAAGGCTTAACTAAAGTCAACTTCAAAAAAGGTGTGTTTTTTTGTACGCCCGGGCTAAGTTGGACGAAAAAAACGCCTCGGGGCTTAACGAAAAAACTTGGCAGCATTGCGAATGAATTGACACAAAAAAAAATGAAAACAAAGTTTCCAATATACAAAATGAAATAAACAAAAAAGGGGTTGGGTTCGATATCCCGCTTTTTATATTCCCGTTTTTTAAAATCCCGTTTTTAAAACCCCGTTTTTTATAATCCCGATTTTTATAATCCCGCTTTTTTATAATCCCGCTTTTTTTAATCCCGTTTCTTACAATCCCGTTTTTTATTATCCCGATTTTGCAATCAAAACAAGTTGTTTTATTTTAAACAATCGCGCGATTTTTTAAAATAAAACAACTTGTTTTGATTGCAAAATCGAAATGTATTCTTTCTCTGCGAACAGCTCCATCGGAAAACTGCACCTGCTTGTTTTTCAAGGTGATAATCGTAGCCGTCAATTTTTAATTTTCGGCCACCTTTGTTTGACTTAACTTCACTTATTGTATAATTCGTCGCGATCAATTGTTCTGCGTACTCAATTACATACTAAACAATTTTTTTAGGCTCACTTGGTACTGCAGTAAATGTTAGCGGTAAAACCGTTACCAAGAGCTTGATATGCATACATTATTTGTGTAAGAGTTATAGTTATTAAGATTTTGTAAGCAACAAAAAATGATAACGTACAGTAAGAACAAAAGTAAATACGATGTATTATGTTTTAGTCAAGTAATTTGACATTCAAACCATTGACATTCTATGGTTATTTAGTTTAATGCATTTATTTTTTTGTAAAAAGCGGGATTGTCGGGATTTGACGGGATTTTAAAAAGCGGGATTATAATAGATCGGGATTTTGAATACGCGGGATTTTAGAAGCCGGGATTTAAAAAAATCGGTATTTTAGAAGACGGGATTTTAAAACTTTTTTTGCGGGATTTTTTAAAAACGGGATTTTAAAAAGCGGGATTCCGAAACGCTCCCACAAAAAAGGTGTGTTTTTTTGTACGCCCGGGCTAAGTTGGACGAAAAAAACGCCTCGGGGCTTAACCAAAACACTTGGCATCATTGTGCATGAAATGACAAAAAAAAAATGAAAAAAAAAATCTGATTTGTTGAACTGTTTCCATTTTGTGTTTTAATAAATTCAATAACATACTTATAAAGACATTTCAGAGCATTAAATACACACACTTTAAAATTTAAATGAAATAATTTGAAAGAGTTAAAAAAAATACACAATTTAATTTTTTTTTTTTCTACACCAAACGCCATCTTTGTGTTTTTATATTCATACAATTAATCGATAATTTTGGTGTTTTCATACAATTTATCGATGATTTAACAGAAAGTGAGTTGGTAGCACAGATTTTAACCCCTTCAAAGAGTTTAGCCCCGAGAATTCTCGGGGCTTAGCAGCTAAGCCCCTCGGGCTAATTTGTTGTTGTATTTGACAAGTAAATTGTTTAGCCCCGAAAGCGTTTTTTTCGTCCAACTTAGCCCGGTCGTACAAAAAAACACACCTAAAGTACAAAAGTATAAAGATGTTTTGTCTTCTACCAACAAACTGCGAAATTCTATCTCACATCTCACAAAAACAAAAGTAAAATTTAAAACGGTTGAAACTTTTACTTTTTCATTTTTTGAAAAGTACAAAAATTGTTTTTGAAAGCAAAATCTAAGATCTCTGCAACAATTTTTTTACTTTTCACCTCAAACGAATGGGGCTTGTAAGAAAAGTTTTTACTTTTCGGACTTTTTGCAAAAACTGGCCCTTGTTGAAATTATAGGTCCATTTATTTGAGGAAAAAATTACACCATTTGTTTGAGAATCAATAAACTTAAGTTGTTGACACATTTTATACAATTTTCCCAAGTTAAATAGTCAGGAAAAATGAGTGTGAAAATGTTCTCTTTTGTACTTTTTGCAAAAAGTGGCTTTGTAGTTTAGCCCTAATAAACTACAACGGCCACTTTTTGCAAAAAGTGAACAATTTTTTTCTTTCTAGCGCCGTTTGTTTGAGGTGAAATGTATAAAAACTGTTGCAGAGACCTTAGATCTTGCTTTCAAAAACAATTATATAGTATACTGAAAATATGCGTTGTTACTGTTATTAAATTCCTTAAAAGGAGTCAAGGTACCTATAGGGCTTTTTAGAAAAAAGCAACACATCTCTGTTTCATTGTCTCATAGCTTTTAAACGGCAAATCGACACTCCGGTACAGTGAAGTTTAAGTCAATCAACAGTAATAATCAATATTTTTTTTTTTATTAGAGAACTGTCATTGTACCAAAGTGTCTAGTTTTTTTTTTGTCGCGTTCACATTCGTGTAGGATAGCTTATCCAAGATACATACCTTCGCTACCAGTCAAAGAATAAGAAGATAAGGAATGGGTGTATATCACATCTACAGTGTATAGCAGTGCGGCATCAATTTGTTTGGGTTGGCTGTCAAAATTAGATATTAAGATGCCTTTTTGCCGAGTGCACAATTAACTATAATTTCCACAGCTCCGTACTGTTTTATTTGCAATATTAAGTTATGCAAAGTGATATTAAAAACATAAAGTAAATATCTTAGAACCAATTAAAATTGTTTTCTTATAAGTATTAACAACCAAAATAATATTTTTCTTCCAAATAAAAGTATACCTTTTTCATTGAATCAACCAATCACATTTTAGATATTAATATGTCAAATTACAATTTCAGGTTCAGGAGCGCACTAATTTTTGTTTCGTTTTGGTAAGGCGCTGCAACTTGTTGGCGCCGAGTTATGTAGTTTTTAACAGATTTTTGATTTAATTTTCAATATTTTGGGAATGTTATTCTCGTGCATCTACAAAATACTTTTAAGGGTTGCATTTGCAAACTTTTATTAAATTTCAAGATTCAAATCAGGTGAGTGTTTCTGACAAAAACCATAAAAATCGTTTTGACACGGAGTGGGCGCATTTCGTGAAAATACGCGAACTTATCAAAAAGAGAATTGAGAGGGATCGAGAGTGTAATAAACATGTTAAGTTAAAACAAAATAAAATGAATCTTGGAGCCTTCCGAATTGCCATACAACTGCACTCCGGCCCTGTGTAAATGCATTTGTGTTTGTGCAACTCACACTACTTTGTGAAGTGCCTCACTTTATTCACCAAACACCCGTTCCTGTATTTCTTATTCTTAGACTGAGTGTTATAGCTAGTTTGACAATTTGGTAAAAATCCCTATCCAGTTTTTGATCGGTGGAACGCGCCCATTGTATGTTTTGAGAATGAGGTGTGTTCAGAAATATGATTATGTAAAACATCTTATAGTTTAGAGAACTATCATTTTAAAAGCACGTTTTTGTATTCTGTCCAAGAAACTCAAATACGTTATCGGAGCACCTGCCCAGATGTGACAATTGTATTCAAGTTTTGGTCGAATGTAAACTTTAAAGATTCAAAAGATGAGAAGAATTTCTTGCATCTTTGGAGAAAACCTAAACATTTCGCAGCGTTTTTGGCGACATCGAATATGTGTTCATTCCACAGAAGGTGGTTTGTTACACTCATACCGAGAATGGAAAGTTTCTCAGTTTCCTAGTTGCAAGTGCCACTCATTGATAGTGGCATAGGGGGGAGGTTCCGTTTTAATGATAGTAAGCAGCATTGTGTTTTTGAAGCATTAAATTCTACACGATTTCTTATTCCCCATTGAACAATGCTGCCAAGATCAGAATTTAATGAGCTTATCATATTTTGTCCTTGAAGTTCCACATCCGAAGGACTTGGGTGTGAATCCTCAAACGAATATGAAAAACTGAGGGTACTATCATCAGCGAAACAATTTAATGGATTAGAAGTTTCAGAGAGCAGATCATTAATGAAAATGAGGAAGAGAGTCGGAGACAAAACGGAGCCCTGGGGCACACCAGCGTTTATTTTAGGGTTTCAGACTTGAAGCCATCCAATACGACTTGTATTGAACGGCCCGAAAGGTAATTTCTAATCCAATGAAGAAGAGAATCATCGATACCAAATGCATGCATTTTCGATAAGAGAGCTTGATGCCAAACTTTATCAAATGCCTTTGAAATATCAGGCGCAATAATCTCACTTTCTCCAAAACGATTTAAAGATTTGTTCCACTGTTCAGTGAGATATTCCCTCAGATCACCAGTGGACCTATTACTACGAGACCAGTAAAGTAGGACAGATGAAAAAGCTTACGCAGTGGTTTTGCCAGCGTGGAAGAACACTTCTTCAGAACGATGGGAGGGATACTATCCGGGCCAGCGGATTCGTGTATGTCAAGGTCTTTCAGGACTCTTGCCACTGTACGATTGCGAAAGAAGATTCGTCCCATGAATCCGTTTACACGCTCAAGTACTGGAGGAGTCATGACACTATCTGGCAGTGTAGAGTTGGCAGCGAACTGCCTTGCAAGAAGATTAGCTTTCTCGACAGAGCTAACAAAGGGAGTGTCATTGAAGACAAGCGTTGGAACGGCAGATGACGAAGAGTTTTTTATGTTTTTAGCAAATGACCAAACCTGTGGGACATTGAAGTATTTTTTGCCTTAATTTTTGATCATGCAGGAATTTGGTTCGTCGGATATGGGCGTTGCTGACCTTTCTAGCCTGTTTAAACTTTTTTCGGTTTTCCTCAGTGGGATTGGCTTTATAACAACGGAAGCTTACCATGCATTCTCTTTCGGTTTGATTGTTTTAACCCTATTCGGGATAAAATTTCTGATTCCGGAGAGAATTAGATTTGTGATCATATCTGCACTGGAATCAACGTCACTATCGAGGAAGCATAGCGACCAGTTAAAATTTTTAAAAGAAACCGTTGAGTCCCTCCCAGTTGGCTTTCTCGTATTGCCAAACAATTCTCTTTGTTTTATTTGTTCTTTAACTGGATTTTTGAGATATGAGAAATTTGCAGATATGATACAATGATCTGACTTGCCTAGAGGCGATAATACACTAACAGTGTATTTATCTGGGTCCGAGGTAAGAAACAAGTCTAGAGTGTTTTCAGCTTGGCCCACAACGTCCGAAATTCGAGTTGGTTCATCAACAAGCTGAGTTAGATGGTTCAACTCAGCGAAGATCTCAACATACCTTTCTTTGGGTGTTGTCTGGCCAGAATAGCGAAGCCACGAAGAACTGTGTACATTGAAATCGCCCGTAATGACGATTTCAGTGTGAGGATACAGGGAAACAATCCTTTGGATGGAGTCGGACAGAGCATCAAATTCGTTAGAATTTGAATTACTGTCCATGTTGGGACTTCGATAAATAAAACATGTATAAATGATGCGCTTATTAACCGTGAATTTTAACCACATGAAATTAAAACTTGTGTTTACACACAGGCCGTATTGTGGTTGAAGTTGATAAGCTACATCATAACTTATATATATGGCGAGACCGTGGTGAGAAAAGAATAATGGCACCAAGCAATACCCATTTAGATTAAATTCAGAATAATCTGAATTTTCACTTATTTGGGTCTCACCTAATGCCAAAACAGCTGGCCTGTTTTGTACAGTGTAAATGTACACACCACAGAAGTTCAATCTAAGCCCACGAATGTTGGCATAATTGACCCTGAATGTACCTACCATTTAAATATACCAAAACTTTTAGAAACCTTATCCGACAATTAACTTTTAACTTTTCGCAATCACTTTTTGATTGTAGTTAAGCCTTAAAGGCTTAACTAAAGTCAACTTCAAAAAAGGTGTGTTTTTTTGTACGCCCGGGCTAAGTTGGACGAAAAAAACGCCTCGGGGCTTAACGAAAAAACTTGGCAGCATTGCGAATGAATTGACACAAAAAAAAATGAAAACAAAGTTTCCAATATACAAAATGAAATAAACAAAAAAGGGGTTGGGTTCGATATCCCGCTTTTTATATTCCCGTTTTTTAAAATCCCGTTTTTAAAACCCCGTTTTTTATAATCCCGATTTTTATAATCCCGCTTTTTTATAATCCCGCTTTTTTTAATCCCGTTTCTTACAATCCCGTTTTTTATTATCCCGATTTTGCAATCAAAACAAGTTGTTTTATTTTAAACAATCGCGCGATTTTTTAAAATAAAACAACTTGTTTTGATTGCAAAATCGAAATGTATTCTTTCTCTGCGAACAGCTCTATCGGAAAACTGCACCTGCTTGTTTTTCAAGGTGATAATCGTAGCCGTCAATTTTTAATTTTCGGCCACCTTTGTTTGACTTAACTTCACTTATTGTATAATTCGTCGCGATCAATTGTTCTGCGTACTCAATTACATACTAAACAATTTTTTTAGGCTCACTTGGTACTGCAGTAAATGTTAGCGGTAAAACCGTTACCAAGAGCTTGATATGCATACATTATTTGTGTAAGAGTTATAGTTATTAAGATTTTGTAAGCAACAAAAAATGATAACGTACAGTAAGAACAAAAGTAAATACGATGTATTATGTTTTAGTCAAGTAATTTGACATTCAAACCATTGACATTCTATGGTTATTTAGTTTAATGCATTTATTTTTTTGTAAAAAGCGGGATTGTCGGGATTTGACGGGATTTTAAAAAGCGGGATTATAATAGATCGGGATTTTGAATACGCGGGATTTTAGAAGCCGGGATTTAAAAAAATCGGTATTTTAGAAGACGGGATTTTAAAACTTTTTTTGCGGGATTTTTTAAAAACGGGATTTTAAAAAGCGGGATTCCGAAACGCTCCCACAAAAAAGGTGTGTTTTTTTGTACGCCCGGGCTAAGTTGGACGAAAAAAACGCCTCGGGGCTTAACCAAAACACTTGGCATCATTGTGCATGAAATGACAAAAAAAAAATGAAAAAAAAAATCTGATTTGTTGAACTGTTTCCATTTTGTGTTTTAATAAATTCAATAACATACTTATAAAGACATTTCAGAGCATTAAATACACACACTTTAAAATTTAAATGAAATAATTTGAAAGAGTTAAAAAAAATACACAATTTAATTTTTTTTTTTTCTACACCAAACGCCATCTTTGTGTTTTTATATTCATACAATTAATCGATAATTTTGGTGTTTTCATACAATTTATCGATGATTTAACAGAAAGTGAGTTGGTAGCACAGATTTTAACCCCTTCAAAGAGTTTAGCCCCGAGAATTCTCGGGGCTTAGCAGCTAAGCCCCTCGGGCTAATTTGTTGTTGTATTTGACAAGTAAATTGTTTAGCCCCGAAAGCGTTTTTTTCGTCCAACTTAGCCCGGTCGTACAAAAAAACACACCTAAAGTACAAAAGTATAAAGATGTTTTGTCTTCTACCAACAAACTGCGAAATTCTATCTCACATCTCACAAAAACAAAAGTAAAATTTAAAACGGTTGAAACTTTTACTTTTTCATTTTTTGAAAAGTACAAAAATTGTTTTTGAAAGCAAAATCTAAGATCTCTGCAACAATTTTTTTACTTTTCACCTCAAACGAATGGTGCTTGTAAGAAAAGTTTTTACTTTTCGGACTTTTTGCAAAAACTGGCCCTTGTTGAAATTATAGGTCCATTTATTTGAGGAAAAAATTACACCATTTGTTTGAGAATCAATAAACTTAAGTTGTTGACACATTTTATACAATTTTCCCAAGTTAAATAGTCAGGAAAAATGAGTGTGAAAATGTTCTCTTTTGTACTTTTTGCAAAAAGTGGCTTTGTAGTTTAGCCCTAATAAACTACAACGGCCACTTTTTGCAAAAAGTGAACAATTTTCTTCTTTCTAGCGCCGTTTGTTTGAGGTGAAATGTATAAAAACTGTTGCAGAGACCTTAGATCTTGCTTTCAAAAACAATTATATAGTATACTGAAAATATGCGTTGTTACTGTTATTAAATTCCTTAAAAGGAGTCAAGGTACCTATAGGGCTTTTTAGAAAAAAGCAACACATCTCTGTTTCATTGTCTCATAGCTTTTAAACGGCAAATCGACACTCCGGTACAGTGAAGTTTAAGTCAATCAACAGTAATAATCAATATTTTTTTTTTTATTAGAGAACTGTCATTGTACCAAAGTGTCTAGTTTTTTTTTTGTCGCGTTCACATTCGTGTAGGATAGCTTATCCAAGATACATACCTTCGCTACCAGTCAAAGAATAAGAAGATAAGGAATGGGTGTATATCACATCTACAGTGTATAGCAGTGCGGCATCAATTTGTTTGGGTTGGCTGTCAAAATTAGATATTAAGATGCCTTTTTGCCGAGTGCACAATTAACTATAATTTCCACAGCTCCGTACTGTTTTATTTGCAATATTAAGTTATGCAAAGTGATATTAAAAACATAAAGTAAATATCTTAGAACCAATTAAAATTGTTTTCTTATAAGTATTAACAACCAAAATAATATTTTTCTTCCAAATAAAAGTATACCTTTTTCATTGAATCAACCAATCACATTTTAGATATTAATATGTCAAATTACAATTTCAGGTTCAGGAGCGCACTAATTTTTGTTTCGTTTTGGTAAGGCGCTGCAACTTGTTGGCGCCGAGTTATGTAATTCTTAACAAATTTTTGATTTAATTTTAAATATTTTGGAAATGTTATTCTTGTGCATCTACAAAATACTTTTAAGGGTTGCATTTGCAAACTTTTATTAAATTTCAAGATTCAAATCAGGTGAGTGTTTCTGACAAAAACCATAAAAATCGTTTTGACACGGAGTGGGCGCATTTCGTGAAAATACGCGAACTTATCAAAAAGAGAATTGAGAGGGATCGAACGTGTAACAAACATGTTAAGGTAAAACAAAATAAAATGAATCTTGGAGCCTTGCGAGTTGCCATACAACTGCACTGCGCCCTGTGTAAATGCATTTGTGTTTGTGCAACTCACACTACTTTGTGAAGTGCCTCACTTTGTTCACCAAACACCCGTTCCTGTATTTCTTATTCTTAGCTACCAGTATATTTGCGAATCTTTTTCCGTTAGCTGTTAGGTCCGGTATTACACGTCGCGTGAGTTTAACGCGCAACTCTTGGTTATTTTCTTTTGAACATTCATTCCGTGACGCGCTCGTTATTATACGAAGCCTTTTTCTCATTTCATTATTGCGCGTTAATTTGACATTTATTTTTGCATTCAAGAAAAAAAAAATTGATACCTGTTAAAAATTAAAAAAAAATTAAAAATATTGAAAAAGGAAGGCGAAGATTTAACAGATGTTAAATCTTTGACCCATTTGAATTCTTCAGTCATTTTAATTCATCATTCATGCATAACATAACAACATGAATTGAAACAAATTCAAGAAAAAAAGAAGGAGTACAAAGAGAAACGTCAAAAACACGCAAGAAAATTTCTACCCGCGCATGTCCAGACAGATTCATTTCTGTCTCGTTCTTTCGTTCTTGCTTTCTCTTTTACACTTCATTGACGCGAGACCAAACACGCGCCGTGTAATACCGGACTAGTTAACATAGGATTACAACAACAGAAAGGTATCTGGATAGCTTTAGATTTTGATGTGAACGCGGCCATTGTTTGAATACACTACATAGATAAACCAATACCAAGATATGAAACCCAGCTGTCAAATGAATTTTGCCACCAAGCTGAAAAACAGATGATTTGCCATCAAAAACAGATGATTTGCTACAAGGTTTGCTATGGGTTGCGTGTTTTTCGCACACATATAAACTCCCCGCAGCAAATCAGCTGTTTCTCTCCTTATAATTTTGTTGTTGGTTTTCACATTTATTCATCGACACAAAATCGAATTACAAATACAACAATGTAAACAATCGGGTTTTGGGGGGTGAAACGTACGAAGTTTTCGTATCTTGGCATTGGTTTATCTATGATACACTATCTAGTTATATACATATATAGATCAGTGATGTGTACTCCCCTAATGTGAACTCCATGGGATGCAAATACTGACGTTTGTTGGAAAGGCTCTTGTGTTGACAAACGTCAAAATTCTTGAAAAATCCTTTCTGTGGGCTTTCTTTTTTCTTACAAAACAGATAATTTCTTCTTCGCAAAGGATAAAAAGATCTATTTTTATTTTATTTCGATATTAATTTCCGTTGTGTGTTGTTTTTTCGCAAGTTATATTTTGTCACATGATTTATAAATTATTTTTAAGCACATGCAATATAATCATAGTACAAATCTTAAAGAAAAATCATAAGAAAAACACAAAAAAAGCGAAAGCAATAAGACTCATCAACTGAGAAGCCATATGTGTCCAGAATTATTTTCCTGTGTAACTAAATAACTTAAAAAAAACAAAGAAAGCAATATATCAACGATGACCTTATTTGTGTGATTCAACTAATAACTGTATGGACTATGGACAACAACATGGTCAATGCTAAGTTCCATCTTAAAATGTAAACCAACAACTGAAAATCGAATGAAATTCTTATCAAACCCAATATGTGCCATTATTATCGTAATCGTAAGAGATAGCCTCGAAACTAAGTTGTGAATCTACTTAAATCTAACACCAAATTTGAGTTTTTATTTGTTTTTTTTTTTAGCATACGGCCGCGCTTCTTTTAAGCTAGTACTCGTCACGATTTTTTTCCCTCGAATTTCACATGTAATTCCTTAGTCTACTCGTTTTGTTTTTTTTTTGTTTGGTTGCTGCTCTCGAAATCCATGTGAAATATAATATTTCTTATAACAAAATATGAAATAAATGATAAGGAAGGAACCTTTCCAGTGAAACGCAAATCACTACAAAATAGGAGAAGATACATAAATATCTTCATCATGTCACCAATTATTTCTTCGCTTTATGGTTTCGCATTTTTCTTTTTGATATTTTGGTGCGGGACTTGGTGTATTCATTTACTAGCAATCATATATGGGTAAGTTTGTTTATTCTTAGTTGTGCCTTTAATTACGAAAGTGGACTAAGTCATTTATTGTATTTCTTTTTGGCAACAAAAATTGCAATTTGACGGTATTTACCGGGCCAATCAACATCCAGGTCCCATACAATTTTGACTTTAAGAAATACATTTTTGTTAAATTACAAATATATTTGTCATAAACTTAATTTTATAGTTTGGCTTTGAAATATTTATGGTTGAGTTTTTGATACTAAACATTGTACCATGACTAACAACTTACAACAAACAGATTTATTTAAATCCCTTGAACCTCTTGAATGCTACCAAAAACTAAAGAAATTAAAGAAGATAAAGAAAACATTGCTGAAGATTAAATGGGCGGGGTTTAATTTTTCTAATGACTAATAATTTATTGGAACTTCGATGATGAATATTGTTGATATCAAAAATCCCATAGTATCGATATGGACAAACTGGTTATAACTGAAGTTGGTTTAACAAAATGCCTCACACGCCTTCCTGCAACTCTAACGTCTAGTAAATCCAAATGAATTTAAACTGCTCTCTGGAGGATTGTTTATGTGCATAAAACCAGATATAAAACAAATGTTAATATCATTCAGTTATTTTTCAAGTATTTTTCCAGAATGATATTAAAAGATCACAAATATTGAGCAATAAATAAATAGAAAAAATAATGAAAATCAAATAAAAAAATAGCAGCCCCAGATTTTGTGCCGCCTGCTCGATCTGGATGAAGAAATCGTGTACAGCTTGTTCGGTTCTTCCGATGATGTCGATGTCGTCTGCGTAAGCCAGTATCTGGCTGGACCTGTTGACGATGGTCCCTCTTGTTGCCGTGCCAGAGTCACGGATTGCTTCCTCCAACGCCAGGTTGAAGAGGAGGCAGGCCAAACCATCCCCTTGTCGGAGTCCATTAAAGATGTTGATTGGTCTGGATAGCAATCCGGCTATTTTAACTTGGCTTGTTACGTTGGTCATGGTCAACCAACATAGTCGTGTCAAATAATTTGGGATGCCGAATTCTCTCATGGCTTTGTAAAGTTCTACTCTGGCTATGCTATCATAGGCGGCTTTAAAGTCTATAAATAGATGGTATGTTGGGATGTTAAATTCTAGACATTTTTCCATCGCCTGCCTAAGGGTACAAATCTGATCAGTTGTTGATTTGCCTGGAATGAAACCACACTGATAGTTTCCGATGATGGTTTTAGCGTATGGGGTTATCCGGTCTTATAGGCGGTACTCAACAACGTGATACTTCTATAATTGCTGCACGTTGTGACATCTCCCTTCTTATGTATGGGGCATATTATACCTTTTCGTCAGTCTTCTGGCATTTCTTCATGCTCCCATACGTGCACTATGATGTCATGAATTGCTTGATGTAAGGCTGGCCCGCCGTGGTGGAATAATTCGGCTGGTATGCCATCGGCTCCCGGGGCTTTGTTTTTCTTGATACGTCCTATAGCCTTCTCAACGTCTTCTATGCTTGGTGGCGGTAGCATAGGGTGTTCATCTTGAAGTAGTGGAGCCTCCACTTCTGCTGTGAGCTGACCATTTAGCAATTCATTAAAGTACACTTCCCATCGCTCCAGTATGCTTTGTGGATCGGTGATCAGATTTCCCTCTCCGTCCTTGCAGTATGTGCAGCGTGGTGTGTACTGCGTCATGTTTCGGACGGATTGGTCGAACTTCCGCACCTGGTGCGGACCTCGCTCTCGGCTGTTCTCTATTTCACAGATTAGATTCTTCTCCCAGGCTGATTTTTTCTGTCTGTGAAGCCGTTTTTCTATTCTTCTGAGCTCTTTATATTCCTCTTCGCGTGCCCGCGTTCTATGAGATTGTTGCATTGCTCGGTACGCAACATTCTTACGTTCAGTCGCTAGCTTGCATTCATCATCAAACCAGTTGTTCCGATTTCTACGACTGCTGCCTAAGATGGAGTTGGCAGTACTTATGACAGTATTCTTAAGGCGTGTCCACTTCTCATTTGCGCCCAGCATACTGGCTCCAGGACTTACTCTCCCTAAATCAAGTGATTCCAGGGCGAGTCCTAACGCATTACCAAAGGTGTTACTGGTGTTTTCGTTGCGTAGGGCAGCCGTGTTGATTCGAACCTGATCGGCGGATGCAATGCGTCTCCGCAAGGCAATCCGCCCTCGGAAAACCATACCAACAAGATAGTGATCCGAGTCGATATTGTACCTCGGCACGTTCGTACCGTCATCAAGTTCGAGTAGTGGCGACGGTCTATCAACACGTGGTCTATTTGGTTACGAGTGACTCCATCAGGTGATACCCAGGTGGCTTTGTAGATATTTTTACGCGGGAACCTGGTACTCGCAACGACCATGTTTTTCGATGCTGCCAATTCTAAGACTCGAAGTCCATTGTCATTAGTGTTCTCATACAAACTATGGGTGCCTGCGTAATGCCTGAATACCGGCTCCCGACCTATCTTTGCGTTCAAATCCCCAAGGATGATTTTGAGGTCATACCTTGGGCAGGCATTGAGGGCCCTCTCGACTTGTTCGTAGTAAGTCTCTTTTTCTTCGTCTGAGGACTCCTCCGTAGGTCCGTAAACGTTAATGAGGCTGATGTTTGTAAATTTGCCTCGCACGCGAAGGGTGCATAGCCTTTCGCTTATAGCGTTAAAGCCGATGATGGTAGACTTCATTTTTTCGCTGACTAGGAAGCCTACCCCGAGCACATGGTGTTTTGTATGACAGCTGTAATATAAGTCATATTCTTTCTTCTGTAAAACACCATTCCCTTTCCATCTTATTTCTTAAAGCGCTGTTATGTCAGCTTTATATTTTGACAGGGCATCGGCTAGCTGCTGAGCAGCTCGAGCTCTATAGAGCGATCGCACGTTCCACAAGAAAATTCGTAAATCGTTTTGCCGTTTTCGTTGCGTGGGTTGTCGTCGTGAAATCCGTCCGTTTCCGAGGCTTGTTGTCGTTCTCGTAATTCTTTTAGTTTTACGAAACAGCCTGATCATATTAGCCAAACCTTTTTAAAAGGCTTGTTTCTAGCGGCCGCCGCGGAGAGGCTATGATCACACTTCCACCAGTCCCGAATAGTTACGGCACGTGCATGTTTTCGTATGCTACATGTTATTCCCCCTATTCATCTGATGGCTGACCGCCATCAGACCAATCATGCTGGGAATGATTGGTCTTAATTGCCTTTCGGCCTTAAAACTATTTTTATACTAAACATTTCATAGTTTTTACCAAGAAATAATTAAAAATAAACTTGGTGTCCATATCATTTTTATATTTTTGTTTTTTATATGATTCTTTAAACTAATTAAAATTACTTAAAACTAATTATGACTACTTAAGATTACTAAACAACTAGAACAGCCACAGCAAGCGTTTTTGTTTATTTTAGTTTTTTTATTAATTTTTTTTGTATTTTTTTGAAATTATTTTGTATTTTTTTTTTTTGAATATTATTATTATTATTATTATTATTTTATTACCAAGTAAATAAATTACAAAAATAATATTTAAAGCATTAGCTACTAGGACTATCAGCTTTAGTAGTGAGATGGAATGATAAATAAATGTAATGATAAATAAATAGAGGATTAGATATGATTTTCAATTTTTAATGATTTCAAAATTTTATAGACTAGTTTAATTTTAGTATCAGAAGGATCTTTTAAAATATCTGCAAAAGGCTTATTATTTGTGAATGTGAGTATAACAGGTTTCGCAATGTTACAATAAAATATAATATGTGGAATACACAGTATGGCCGTATTGCATAGGTGGCATATTGGTGGGTCCTTACGTTCGAGCAGGTGTTTATGAGTGATGGAAGAATGTCCCAAACGGAGCCTAAGAAAGCACCGAATCATGGATGACGAACAGTTGTGTGGATATGTAGTTGGCTGGCCGTTAGCATTAAAATTGGAATAGTGGTGTTGATAGTTACTCCATTCGTTTTGTTGTACGTTTAAGAAATGAGCTTTTATCATTTTTGAAGTGTCTTTTTTGTTTGGGATAAAGGTTGTTAGAAGTGGTTCACTAGATGCTTGTTTCGCAGATGAGTCAGCAAACTCATTACCTTCAATGCCTGAGTGTCCGGGTATCCAGAAGAGTTTAAGAATATTTTTATTTGTTATAAGTTTGTCTCTTATTTATTGTATTGTTGGTGTGTTGTTGTTTATGTTTTTCACAGCTGCCAATGTTGCCAGGCTGTCTGAGAAAATGATTGTCTTCCGTTTGTTAACACATTTTAAGGCTAAGAGGATAGCGGCTGCTTCGGCAGATTGAACGGATTAAAACTCTGGTAGAATGCTTTTACTAAGTAAATTCTTTGATTCATCAACCACGGCAAATGCTGTGCCATGTTGATTCTTAATGGCGTCGGTGTATACGAAGTACCAGTTGTCATCTTTATAGAAAGCGGTTTGTTCTTTAAAAGTAGATTTGTAGATTTCTTTGCAGGTGGAATCTTTGGGTAATTTGCAGAGTTGGGTGTTAATCGAGTTGGTTGGAAGGAGCCATGGCGGGTTTGTAGGTTGTTTAGATTTGTTGAATGACGTCGGATAGTTGAGAAGCTTAGCAAATAAGATGACAGTGTTGATTGTTGAGGGGCATTTAGGAATTCATTTCCTGCGTAGATTGAGAGTTGAAACGGCTGTGATTGTTGAGTTGTTGGGGTTTGCTATTTTGCTTAAGAGATGCGCTGTTGTAAAGTCTCTTCGGTGTTCGATGGATGGTAGGCCAGATTCACATAACATGTTCATGATTGGTGTGGTTCTAAATGCTCGGAGGGCAAGTCTTATGGAAGCGTGGTATTCCGGTTTAAGTAGCTGTAGAGATGATTTAGTACATTTCCCATAAATAGGGAGGCCATAGTCTATTTTTGATAGGATAATGCATTTTATAATTCTTACAATAGTATTTACATGGGCTGAACTTTTCTTATTTGTTAGGAACTTAATAATATTAGTCCTGGTAACCAAACTATTTTTAGGTATATACAGTGATTCTTAAAGTTAAATTTGCTGTCGAATATGATACCAAGAATTTTTAAATAATTGACATTTTTTATTTCAGTATTTTTAAAGTTAAGATATATGGTTTTTTGACAGCTTGTTTTTTTACATATGTGCAAAATGCTTGTTTTATTTAATGAAATATTTGAGCCTGACTGCTTAGACCAGTTGTCTACATCGAGTAATATATTTGAGAATGTTTCTACAACTTTTGATAATTCTTTGTATTTAACTAGGATGATTAGGTCGTCAGCGTATAAACAGTGCCGGACCGTTTGATAATTACTAATCATGTTACTGATTTCATTAAATGCAATGAAAATAACAACTGATAGTGGTGATCCTTGTGGGATCCCATTTTTGAGATCTTTGGGAGCCGAGAAAGTATTATTAACTCTGGAGCGGAATTTTCTATTTGTTAAGAACGAACGAGTGTAATTGAAGATTTTGGGACCAACTTTCCAACTAATCAGGGTATTAAAGATGACATGAATACCGATCTTGTCAAATGCCTTTTCAAAGTCAATAGACAGTATGGAAATATGATTTTTAGTTGATAATACCGAGGCTATGAATTCATCTATGTAGAGAAGTGCATCTGTTGTGCTGCAACCATGCTTAAACGCGACTTGGGTGTCGCATACGAGATTATTTTTGTCGATGAGCCATTGGAGTCTTTTGGCAATAATCTTTTCCAAGATTTTAGCCATACATGGGAGTAGCGATATTGGCCTGTAACTATTTAATTCAAGAGGGTTCTTTTTTGGTTTGAGTAGAGGTATTTTTGTAGCGGTCTTCCACGTTTGGGGAATGGTGCCACTGTCTAAAACTTTGTTGTAGAGGCAGAGTAAACGTTTTTTTAAAAGCATTGGTGAATTTTTAAGAATAGCGTATGGAATGCGGTCAAATCCCGGGGTTTTTCCCTTGACTAAATGTAGACTGTTTTCTAGTTCAGTCAGGCTAATTGGGAGTTCGATTAATTTTGCTGATTTGCATATTTCAGAAGGAGATAAGTGTAATGAAGAGGCTTTTGCAAGTTGAAAGTCTGGAGGAAAGTTACAATCATCTGAAAGGTTTGCCCAAGAGTTTGCGAAACAGTCGGCGATATCTGATGGTATTGTCAAAGAATTAGATCCTGACTTAATAGTACGGATGGTAAAAGGGACATAGTTACCGGTTAGGGTTTTAATGTCCCCCCAGAGTTTCTTAGGAGAGGAAAGATAGTTGATATTGCTGGTAAACGTTTCAAAGCATTTTTGTTTTTCGCTTTTACTAGCTTTACGAAACAGTGCATTAGCTTTACGATATAAAATAAGATTGTTATTCGTTGGATGTCTTTTGAATGTTTTCCAGGCGTTTTGTTTGTCGGCTCTTAAATGGCTTATTTCAGCATTCCACCAAGGAAAATTTGTTTTTAAATTTGACCAGTGAGATTGTGGAATTGAATTGTTGGCAGCAGATTTAATTGTTTTCAAGATTCTAGCTGCTTCCCGATTGATGTTCGAAGATGTAAGGTTTTCTGAAATTAAAGAACAGACATTTAAATGGAAAAGATTCCAGTTAGCTTTGTCGGTGAGATATTTCGGTTGGTGATTAGATTTGGTGTGGACTGGGTCCAGCGTTATTTGCGTAATAATTGGAAAGTGGTTGCTACCATATAAGTCAGTTAACACCGACCAAGATGAAATTGGAAATAAATCAGGCGATGCTAAGGAAAGGTCTATATGAGTAAACGATTTGTGGGTTGAAAAATGTGTTGGGCTCCCATCATTTAGTAAAATTAAGTTGGAGTTGGAAAGAAAATTTTTTAAAATTTTTCCCCTAGTATTGCTGGACGGCGAACCCTATAGGGGGCTCCAGCAATTAAAATCCCCAGTTAGAATAATGGGGGTATGTATGCTATTGACAATATTATCTAAGTCCTGTGATGTAAATGTTTGATCCGGAGGAATGTAAATACTTACTACAGTTAATTTAATTTTTAGTTGTATTTCGATTGCTATTGCGGAAAGATTGGAGTGTATTTGAGTTTGGCTGTGAGGTATTGATTTGTGGACAAGGAGGCCTACTCCTTGCTTGGCGGTGGTGTTTGACGGTAGGTTGTGGAAGAAGCTATTGTATTGTTTCGGAGAATAGTTTGAAAATTTGGTGTGGTCATGATTGTATGGGACTAGAGTTTCTTGGAGTGATATGATTGAAGGATTTTGGTCTTTGATTAATAGTTGCAGCTCGTGATAGTTGTTAAAGAAGCCGTTTAAATTCCATTGAATGATTTTTACCATAAAAATAAAGAGAAAACCTTTGCTGCAATATAAGGGGTTATTGCTTGTTATGTATATTGTGCAAAGGTAAGAAGATTGGTATTAGTATTTTTTGTGCGGTGAGCTAGTGTTAGGATCGAGAGCCACATTTCCAGACATGTGGTGAGATCAAGGAGGAAATTTCTCCCCTGCCCTCACCGCATCCCAAGATCATCATCTATCGATGATATGTCCATATAGTACTTGTTTTTATCTATTAAATTGGAGGTTAGTTTGGATATAGGTGAGGATTCTGTGTTACTGTTTTTATTGAGTATTTTATCTGAGGTTTTGGTGTGGTATTGTGGCGTTTGATTGATGTTGATTGATGGATCGGATGCGCTTTGAGAAGAAAGTTGAGTTGTGCTGTTTGCGAGTTCTTGTTGCAAAGATAGATGGTTGGTTTGTGAAGATGGTTGTGAAGTTGAAGAAATGAGTTTTGCAGGGGAAGCTGCTTGGGAGTTGTTTGGTTGAATTGGGATCTTGCTTGTTTTTGGTATGTACGATGCGGAGTCTATCGAGACGACAGCAGAGTTTGGTTGGGATATTGTTTTAGAAGCGTATGAATTAGGATTTGATTTTTGTGCCGGGTTTTGTTGTTCGTGGAGGCGTTTAGCTTCGGATATTAAGCATTTCTTTTGTGTTTTTATTTTTAATGTTTCTTTTGCGATTTTAAATTCCGGGCAATCTCTTGAATAGGACGGGTGAGGGCCCTTGCAATTAGCACACATCGTTCGAGTGCAGGGTGCGAGGATGTGGGGCGGAGAGGAGCAGGTTACGCATTGTTTTTCATTTGAGCAGCGCTTGGAAGTGTGGCCGAGAAGCTGGCAGTCCTTACATCTCATAGGGTTTGGTATGTATTCGATAACTTTGGCATTATAAAACCCAATTTCTATAGATTTTGGTAGGTTGAACAAATCAAACGTAAATAGCATGAGACCTGAAGGTTTGTCGTTACCATTCTCTTTTTTAGTGAATTTATATATACCAGTTACACCTTGTGATTTCATTTCACTTATTATTTCACTTTCCGGCACGTTTATTAAACAAGGGGCGAAAACCACTCCTTTTGTTGAATTTAGCTGGTCGTGAAGCTTCACAGTCACGGGGCACGTGTTTGCGAGGGATCTTACTTTTAGGAAAGAGTTTGCTATTTTTATTTTACATTTACATCAAAACTACTCCGAAGATAAATCTTACGGACTAGAAACACTGCAGCACGGGTAACTAGACCATTGGCTGATACAACACAATACATTAATACAACAAAGAAAGACAAATCATAGGAAGAACAACAACAGAAAGAACACATGACAACAGCACGCAGTTGGTATTTGATGGTCCCCCATCTTTCTACCAACGGCGCTCACTGATGCTTGATTTCGGTGATCGATCGGGAACCGATGCTTTATCAGAGACAAGGCCGTTGTCAAATTTGCTATTTTTATATTTTTAACTAGAATAAGTAAATTACCATTCCGTAATTGGGAAACATGTTCAAATTCTTTGCTTATATTTTCGATACCTTTTTTTAATAGAAATGGACTTAGATTTGATATTGGTTTTTCTTTGTCTGTTGGAGATATGACTATATATCTTGGGTTTTTATAGTTGGATTTTTCGGGTAGATTAGGATATTCTTCCGCGAGTAGAATAGTTGAATTTTTTTTCTGTTTTTTAGGTGGGTTTTGCGGATCCAATTCCTCCAGAGGAGAGAAAAAGTTTCCTTTTTTTTTTGGCCCTTGGGCCATGATTATAAGACAACGCACAAACTTAGTGGAAAAAAATTACACCGCAAGTAAGATTAACTGTGTAGCTTAGTATATAAGAAAGAGTGAGAGCACCGGTAAAACCGATAAGGAAGAAAATAAATGCACAGGCACTGACAAGTGAAACGATCTATTCGGCTCGGAGGTTAGTCGGTGTGCCATCATAACTGCCCCTACTTAAAACTAATCACCTAAATATCTGCCAAGACGTAACAAAGCAACTATCATATCTTGTTCATTTAGCCACCAAAACTTGTTCTCCTTCGGTCCCATTCTGACACAGTGCTACTGAACCGAAGGCGCTCGGGTCCGCCTTGTACGATGACGTCCCGGTCGTACAAGAGCCGCCTATCTTCGGTTCTGCGCACGACCTGGTAGATTAGCGGTACTGCCAATCTGTCATGTATGAGCCCCCGACTATCAAGGTAGAGGAATGCCTCGGGCGGGAGAAAGCCGCTTAAACGCACACTCTCGAAGTATTCGTCGTTGTGGTAGTAAGTTCCTAAGATCAAGCTGTTGGCTGATTACATCGCTCTTGCAATGTGATCCTGAATCAGTTTTACCAAAAAAAAAAACATAAATACAGTTTACGTTGGGCCCGTTGTATAAAATCTGGTTGGAATAATAGTGTGTGTACTCCGACTCTGGTGTTCTGTGTAATCCAAGGCAGCGTCTAAGACAGAGCCCCTTAGCCCTGGCGTATGTCTATCGAAATACAAATAATGATCCATCCAGATGCCAAGGTACTTTACTACGCTTTTAATCGTCAGTGGCTGTCCATATGGTCCCACGATCACCAGCAGTATCCCTTAAGGCCCTAGCCAAAGGGGTCCTAAACAGAATTGTTTCTGAATTTCTGAACGTTGATTTTCAACTTCCAGTCATCACAATATCGCTGAATCTTGCTGAAGTCACGCTGCAAAAGAATTCTGATTACCTCATCTTTTGGACCTGATCTGTACGCGATTAGATCATCGGCATACGCAATTTCTTGAGTTAGACTACCTATCAGATAGCTGGTCTAAATGCTGAATGAAATTGGCGAGTTCACCGCTCCCTGCTGAAGAACATTTTTAATATCAAAAGTTGCGGTAAAAGTTACGTTGCCACTTTTGACAACAAACGTTTTACCAATAAGCATGTCATAAAGAATATACAAAAGTGGTTTACTTATGCCCAGTCTGGTAAGCTTAAGATAGAGACCCTCTATCCATACGGTGTCGAAAGCTTTCTCCAAGTCAACCAGACAAGCACCCGTTCATTGCTTTTTAGATTTGTTCCATTGGACATTAGAAACGAGCTTAGACACGGCATGGATTGTCCCATGTTCCGTTTTAAACCCGAATTGATTATCTGGTATAATATTGTTGTCCTCCACTCGCTTGGACAGAGCCCTATTGATAACTTTTTCAAATACTTTGCTGATACTCGGAAGAAGGACAGATTGAATTTGTGAATTAAATGTACATAGCTGTTTATTGGACAGTGAACTAATTATATCCGAGACGAAAATACATAAAGGGATATTTCCAAGACGACTTTCAGTGAATATATAAACAAAAAGGCACTAAACATCTTGTATTTGTTTTTTTTTAATTTTTTTATAGAAAGACATTTGCGATAAATGTCATGAATAGAAAGAACAGCCACAGAGAAGATAAATATAGCATTAACATAATTGAGATTTTAATTGAAGATTTTTTAAATTCAATGGATGTTTTGAATGAATAATATGAACAATAATTTTATTCTTTGGATTAAAGAAATGAGGATTTAAATGGCTGGATTCAAAATAGACTTAATCAAAACTAAATGCAGAGTGATTAATATGGACGTAAAGGATTAGCATAAGCATATTGGCTTAGGTTGCTGACCTAAAGGATACATTGATACATTACATTTTGGCCTTAACCTCGGGTGGAATCGTGTAAGATGTTTTTTGATAGTTGACAGTCAAAATCAAGAAAATCGGTCTGTGTAAAGTGATTGTCATATTGGACTATCATATTTTTGTGACTTTTTCTGGTGACACCTATTTTGCTATCATTTTCATATGATATTGCCACTACAAAAATAAGATTTCTTATTGGGCTTTATCCAAGAATCATTTCTTATTAAAAAAAGAAGAACTATAAGAAAAAATCGGCGACGATTTAGGTATAAATTCTAAATTTTAGTTTTTGAGCATTTTTAAAAGTGATGTCAATTATTCAAACAATTTTGACCTTGCGCAGACCGAAAATATAATTTGACCACTTTTGATTTTCACAAATGTGACAGTCAACAATCATCTTAGCCGAGTCCAACCCTGCATTAACACTATCGGTTTTATCGCCGGTGTACGATGTATGTTCTTGAATAAACACAGAACAACGAGAGTCTAAAGACTGTGCACATGAGAGATAGATAGATATTTTTTTTAGATTTAGATTTCGATTTATTTATCAGTTCAAAAGATTATTTTACAACGATTGTGTTACCCACGAAGCCTTATGCATATCTGTGAGAGTTTGTATTTCTAAAATTATTTTGAATTTAATGGAAATTATAATTTAATAAATTAGAAGAGTAGGAATAATTTTTTTTTTTGTTTATTTTTAATTTAAATAAATTATGAAAATATTTGAAAACTTTAGCAAAATTCAGTAAATTTGAAGAATTTAGTTTAAAATGATATTTTATCGTTTTTTAAAGTTTTAATACCATAATTGATGGTATTTTGCAGCTTAGTTGTCGTCTGCCATAACTGTTGTATATCTCTGGGATTTTAAATAGTCCTTGTGCTCGTCTCTAGTGTTCATGTTGTGAGAAATGTGGGTTCGTGTGTCATAGTAGTAGTCTATAATGGCTGTCATCTTATACAAACTATTTGCAGTCAAAAACTTTAAAAAGATATGTTTTTTATCAATTATTGCAATATTTCCATATTCCATATCTTAATTGAGATTCAACGAACGAATAGTATAGTTATTTTTGTACTTCTTTTATCGAATACATTTGAATCGATGAGTGAAAGCACCGTATAAGACCAAAATCTTATTTTTGAGAAAAACACAGAAAACTGTTTCATGAAAAAACTATCAACTTTCCTAAAAAATAATGTATGGTATGATTGAAGGTTTTTGGTCGCCCGATATATGTTATAGATTTAAGAAATATTACGATTGGACTTGTACTGTTCTTACACTCAATATAAAAAATACAGAATCAAAATTAGGCAACACTATGCGATACTATGGTATTTCATATATTCCAAACTTAACGGACAAGAGAAACTTAAATAAAATAATAAATAAAGAGAATGTGACATTCGCTCACAAATCAAACACAACAATAAAATAATTATTCACCAACACAAAAAGCAAAATAGAAAAAGAACAACAACATGACATAATTTATAAAATTGGGTGCAGTGGCAAGGAGGGGGAGTCGTGCAATCTGATCTACATCGGGACAACAAAGAGATCATTGGAGACGAGACTAATGGAACACAAAGCGGATATTCGGAATAAAAGAGAATCTACTGGGTTATCACAACATATAATAGAAACTGGCCACTCTGCAGACTTCGATAATACAACAATAATGGACAAGGAAAAGAGAACAAATAAGAGATACACACTTGAAAGTCTACGTATACAACAAAATATAGAGAAAACAATGAATACTCAAGAAGATAGAGACAAAACAATAGCAAGTTATTCTTTGGCATTAAGAGCGGTGTAATTTTCTGTTATAATTCAAATGTAAATTCAAATTGTTTTTCATTTAGTTTTTCTAAAGTGCTGTGATGTATGTTT
The DNA here is from genome assembly GCA_948107695.1 of Meliscaeva auricollis. Lineage (NCBI taxonomy): Eukaryota > Metazoa > Arthropoda > Insecta > Diptera > Syrphidae > Meliscaeva > Meliscaeva auricollis. The sequence continues at coordinate 4,519,452 of OX403620.1, read as the reverse complement.
TTATTTTTTATTTTAACTTTTATTTATTAAATGTCAATAATTTATATTTTTATTTTAGAAAATTCAAAAGTTTTTAATTATTAATTATCTGTCGACTAATAAATGTAACAAAATAATATTTTCATGTAAGTTTAAACAATTTTTGTAATAGTGTAAAAAGTATTCAATATAATATTTAACAGATTTAATAAAATACCCCTGAAGAAGTCGAGAAATTACGACGAAACGTAGGGAGAAAGTATAAAGTAAAGATTTTTATTTGCATATAAAAGGAAGTGACCAAAAAAGCCCGATTTAACATAAACATTAATAGTTCAAATAATTGGTCAAATTATCATTAATTCAATCAAAATTTGTTTTTATTATTTTATTGACTATAAAAATTAGACTGAACTTAAAAATATTATAATACTTTTATTCTGAAGGATCATTAGATGTAGTTTCCCATGAAGTTATGTGGTAGTTAAACTCCAAGGCTTCTCCAGATAATGTCTGCAATTTTGTTTTCATTTATAGCAACTGGTTCCTGATATGATCTTGCAGTTGGCAACTTCAAATTTGTGTTTGATTTCAGTAATTTAAAAGTATATGATGAGAAAACCCCAATAAAGTCGGTTGTTGACACACAAAATTGTTTCTTCTGTTGGCCTATTTACTTGGTCGTCTTCTTAAAAAAAAACTATCCCACCAGTTTACAGTCGGTTATATCTTTAAAGGTCATTTCCGTGACAGTAAAGGGATTTTTCTTGTTTGAATAGGTTAGTGAAATTTTTAAACTAAAATCTCAACTAATTATGACTTTTACCTTTAAGCATTAAACAATTAATTACAACGAAATGTTAGAAAAATGTTTATATGGCAACTCTAATTCATTTATTACTTTGCTTTATTCTTTACTTCATTTCTGTAATACTTAGTTCAAATAAAATCATACTGAAGATCAACACGACTACTCTCTTCTTTGTTCTCTTCTCTGCTTAACATAGGTTATGGGCCCAGTCCATGCCGTTTTTATTATATAAATTGTAACGAGAATTTTTTTTTCGTTTCAAGGCTGCACACCAAAAAATAGCCATAAATAATTTGTTCAATATTTTAACAAATACGTCGGGACGTTAAATTAATTTAATTGAAAACAAAAATTATGTCTGGTTCGGCGATGCAAATCGATAAGCTCGACGGTGAAAATATCACATCTTGGTCTGTCCAGATGAAGAGTTTGCTGATCACTCTGGATTACTGGAATGTAATCGAAAACTATAAGACCGAAGCTATGGATGCTGCTGAAAAGGCAATTTGGGATAGAGCGTTGTCAATGATCACCTTGTGTGTTAAACCTTCGGAGTTGATACATCTAAAAGGATGTAAGACTTTTAAGGATGCTTGGGAGAAATTAAATGCATCTTACAATGGGAATGGACCTGCGCGGAAGGTAAAATTATTTAAGCAGTTGATTCGGTTTCAGTTTAAATTAGGGCGAAAGTTCACTGGCCAAATTAATGAATTTTGTTCGATAGTCGATGCCTTGAATGTAATTGAGGTACAGATTCCTAATGATCTTTTAAGCATTTTACTGCTGTGTAGAAGCTCATGGAATTGGTGAAGTAACCTTGGTATCAGATTATTCTAACATTACTTTAAGCAATGTTCTGTTCGTACCTGAGCTTAATTCTAATTTATTATCGGTCAGCAAAATAATAAAAAATGGAAATTCTGTCCAGTTTACTGATAATAAAGCATTTGTTAATACTGAGGAAAATAACCTGATTTTAAAAGCTTATTTGCAGGATGGAATTTGCCTTACGAAGATGAAAGTCGAGAAGCAAATGGTCCTGAGTGCATCTCAAGAAACTGCATCGACCACTTGGCATAAACGTTTTGGACACATCAATATGAACGATTTAAGTTATCCCAGATGGAAATGGTTCGCGGTATGAGTGTCTGTAAGACAAAAGACTCTGCATGCGTCACTTTTGCATTATGTAAAATATGTACTAAACCTTTCAGTAACTATAATGCATTATTTACTTCTAGTGTGCTTGACGTCATACATACTGACATGTGTGGCCCCATGAGAGTGTCGTCTCAAAGTGGGTCAGTCTACTTCATCACCTTCATAAATGATTTCTCGAGGTATACGACTACCTACTTCCTAAAGAGAAAATCCGAAGCTCTCAAGGTATTTAAGGAGTTCGTAGCAATATCAGAAAATCAAACTGGGAAAAAGGTGAAATGTCTGCGTAGCGATAATGGCCGGGAGTATACTAGTGGCGAGTTCGAAAATTATTTAAAATCAAAAGGAATTGTTCATCAAATGTCTGTACCCTACACACCACAGACAAATGGTGTTGCTGAAAGGATGAACAGAACCCTCGTCGAGATGTCGCGATGCATGTTAAGGAATCCAAAATGCCAAAATAACTATGGTCAGAGGCTATAAATACAGCCACTTATATACGAAATCGTTCACCGACTAAAGTGTTGAAAGACCAGACTCCTTATGAATGTTGATTTTTAAATAAGTCATCTGTACGTCATAGGAGAACGATGTTGTTGCGTTAAATAAACAGCCCGGTAGGTCCAAATTACATCCAAAGGGTAAAATGTTATCGTTCGTAGGTTATGCAAACAATACGAAGGGATAGTGGTTCGCTGATAGATCACAAAGTGACTTCTTTGATGCATTCGATTTAAGAAGTGTTGGAGCTAAAAAAAGGATTGCTGAAGATTCTGCTGCTGATGCCGACGAAGATGAAGTCGAGGATGTTTTTGCTGATGTTGTGGATGTTGCTGCCGAGAATGTTGTTGCTGAAGACGTTGCTGCTGAAAGTGTTGATGGTGAAGACGTTGCTGAGGGAGAATCGAGTGATGTAGGTGAAGAGGAACCGACAATGGGTAAGGCCAATAAGAAGGTAGGAGGAAGACCAAGAATTTTACGGACAGGTAATCCCGGACGACCGAGAAAAGTCTCTGCCTCTTCTGGTGGTCGAGAAGTTGCTAATGAACTTCTTTCAATTAATCGAGATCCAGTTACCGTCCAAGAAGCTTTGCAGGGTTATAATGCTGCGAAATGGAAGGAAGCCATGCGAGAAGAAGGTTAGGTTAGGTTAGGTAAAAGGGCTGACAGTTGTTCTTGTTACCGTCACACTTAGATCAATGTAGATCCATTGTGATACCATAGGGATTGTGATTCCCATATGTTGAAACCTATGTATAATAAAACTTGTGTCGTACAACCTTTTTGTTCTGTTTCGCACGTCAGTGCCGACAATTGCTGGTGTCAGGGCGAGGTGCCCAGTCACCGTTTGTTGCCGCCCCTGCGAGAAGTCTTTGTTCTGTTTAGTAGCTTTGGTTCGTTGTGTTATAGTCGGAGGAGCGGCAGTTGCTGGTGTTAGGGCGAGGTGCCCAGTCACCGTTTGTTGCCGCTCCTACGAGAAGTCTATGGGTTGTTTAGTAGCTTTGGTTCGTTGTGTTGTGTTGTTATCGCTTAGCGTAGAGGCAAACAATTTCTGGTGTTAGGGCGAGGTGCCCAGTCTCCGTTTGTTGCCGCCCCTACGAGAAGCCAAGGTGTTGTTCGGTTGCTTTTGTTTGTTCGTTGTGTTGTTGTGTTGTGCTTTGTCGTTTAGCGTAGAGGCATCAATTGCTGGTGTTAGGGCGAGGTGCCCAGTCACCGTTTGTTGCCGTTCCTGCGAGAAGCCTATGTGGTGTTCGGTAGCTTTGGTTCGAGAAGAATATAATTCTTTGGTCGCAAACAACACTTGGGATCTTGTCTGTAAACCGAGTAATAAAAATATCATAGGATGTAAGTGGGTGTTCACAACGAAACGCAATGCTGATGGAGATGTTGAAAAATATAAGGCGCGTTTAGTAGCTCAAGGTTGTTTCCAGAAACAAAACGAAGATTTTTTTGAGACATACGTACCAGTTGTCAGGCATGCAACCATTCGTTTAATTTTAGCTGTAGCTGTGCAGAATAAACTTCTTATTAACCACATTGATATTGCTGCTGCTTATCTCAGGGGGCAATTAGAAGAGGAGGTGTTTATGCGACAGCCAGATATTTTTGTGGACCAGGATCAACCGGAAAAAGTATGCAGACTTAAAAAATCACTGTATGGACTCAAGCAGGCTGGAAGAGACTGGAATACAAAAATTAACGAGATATTAATAGCCATTGGATTTACTAGATGTAAAACAGATAATTGTGTATATATCTTCAAACACAAAAGTGACATCAACATAATTGGATTATATGTCGATGACTTAATCATAGCATGTTAATCTGAAAATACTATGAAAAGTGTTGTGAAAAAATTGAATATGCATGTGAAGGCTTTTAATCGTGGTCCGATAAAATTCTACCTAGGATTGGAAATCGAAAGAGATGATATCAGAGGGAATATAACAATTCATCAAAAAGGATATATTAAAGATTTGCTGTCTCATTGGGGAATGGAAAACTGCAAGCCTGCATTTACGCCGCTTGCCTGTGGAACTATTTTGGAAAAGTGCAATAAGCCGGATTGTGTTGCAACGAAAACCAAGGAATACCAATCACTTATGGGTGGACTTAACTACTTGGCGACCATATCCAGACCTGACATCAGTCATGTTGTGTCGAAGTTATCACAGTTCAGTTCACATCCACATTCTGAACATTTTGTGGCAGCTAAACATATTCTTCGTTATCTTAGAAACGATGTAGAGGTTTGTTTGACTTATAATATTAATAAAAACGTTTTGGTTTGTTACACAGATGCTAATTAGGGTTCTGACGTCACCGATCGAAAGTCATACAGTGGTTATGTTGTTTACTTTGGTGGCGGTCCAATAGCCTGGGAATCAAAAAAGCAGAACGTTATTGCACTAAGCACGATGGAAGCCGAATATATCGTGATGTGTCAAGGTACAAAGGAAATTGTGTTTCAACGAAGTTTGCTTCAAGAGATGGGGCTTATGAGTCAACCAGAGAAACCAACTACTCTATATTGCGAAAACCAAGGTGCTCGTTTCTTTGCTACAAATGCTATAACACATAAACGTAGTAAACATCGATATTAAATGTCATTATTTAAAAGATAAATGTTCACGTAATGAAATACTTATTAAATATATTCCAAATAATGATAACGTAGCCGATATATTTACAAAATGTTTGAATAAGAATAAACACATACAATTTAAAATGAAATTATTAAATAACTAATATGAATTCTTGTTGAGATGGAGTTTGTTACAAAAATGTTTATATGGCAACTCTAATTCAGTTATTACTTTGCTTTATTCTTTACTTCATTTCTGTAATAGTTAGTTCAAATAAAATCATACTGAAGATCAACACGACTTCTCTCTTCTTTATTCTCTTCTCTGCTTAACACGAATGAAATGTAAATCGCGGTGATTTCTATTCTTCCACTCAATCAAAGAAGTGAGGGGTCTTGTTTTGTAATAATTCGACTCCCTAATGAACTGTTTTTTTCTCATTGGTAGAGCATTTCTGCATACTCAACTCAAAAGTGATTTTTTTGGACTTAAACGGTTATTTCACTCATCCATTCATTTGCAAATAAAAGAAGCCAAACATTGCACTTCTTAAGCTAAGCCTTAGCCTGTTTATATACTCACGCAATAGAAAAAGGTTATCTATTGTGATCTCATTTGATCGTTTTCACTAATTCAATTGCATCACCCTTTTGGGTGGTCGGACAGTTTATGTTTTGAAAATAAATGTTTATAATCTACTCTGTGCTTGGTTTTCGGATATGCATAAGCTTTGTTTTAGTGGCATTAACGACTAATCATGAAATCTGTAGAACACCATGAGTACAGTTTTTTTCTTGACTCCATGAACCATACCAACTTTGGCTTTAAATGTTTCTTCTTTGAGGTCGCTCTCCATCTATTTCCATAGTGTTTCTCTTATGCCAATGTTATATAAGACATCAAGAAGTTTTTCGTGCCTCAACGTGTCAAATGCCTTGCTGAAATCTACGAACATTACTAATAGGTGATAATTTTTATTAAGGCTCATATTGACTGCGTTGCAGAATTCCCCAAGAAGTTGACCTTTACTTTTTCCTGCGTCACACGACGATTTATTCAAAAAAAATTTCGATAGCCGGCAAGATTGAAATAGGCCTATAGTTATGGATTTCGTTTTTCTTTCCTCCTTTACAGATTAGGCGAATAACTGATGTCTTCAAAATTTTTGGAACGCCTCCTTGTATCAGACTTCGGTTTATTATTGTTTGTATGCTTAGTGCTAGTTTTTCTAGCAGCATTGATTTTAATATCTCTTATCGCGTCAGCTCCTGAACTTTTGTTCGTATTCAAACTGCACAGTATATTTCGAATACCGGTTATATCAGCTTCATCTTTATAATATTGTTTGAGCGATATATTAGTTTGTTTGATTGAAAGTTTTCTGATTACATAGGTGTACTATTGCGTGGGAAAAAGATTATCAAATGTGTCTGTTATTTCGGATACGTTCGATTGGGTGCAAAGATTACGTTCTAATAATGATATTCTAACGAATTCAATAAAAACTAAAATTTATTTATATTGGTACATAGTTAGAATATGTTTGTATTGTACGCGTTATATACATATATAGGGTGATTCAAAATAAAAAAAAAATTGGCCCGGCATGCATGCCGTGGCATCAAGTTTTTTTTAGGTTAAAAAATTAGTCTTGCAAAAAATCAGATCTTAAAATTAATGTTTATCACGCGCGCAATTCATTTTTCGTTTTTCCATACAAATTGCACTGGGAATTTGTTTTGCTTTACTGTAAGTGCTGTAACTCATGAACGATTCGTCGTACATTGATACATGGATACATTGTTTTAAAAGTTGAACAAAATTGTTTCATGTAATTTTTTTGTCTGTTTACTCTTGAAAAAGATATTCATGTCAATAAAATAATCAACTCATATAGAAGAAATATATGCACAACATTTGACGCCATGCACAAATTGGACTCTCTTAAGTATGAACTAAAATTTCAACTGTAACTGATTTTATTTTAATTGAAAGATTGGATAAATTAATGGTCAGGTTCATCGAACAAAATCTAAAATTTGAGTACTAAAATTTGAGATCTTTTTTCCACTAAACGCTCAAAAATTCTAAAATTTCAGGTGACATATATAAAGGATACACTTTTTGCATTTAAGTTGAACTATATAATAAATAGAACATTCATTTCATTTAAGATGTGGACGTACAGAATTTATCAACACCATCTATTGAATTTACTAGAAATTTCCACAAACAATTTCTTTTTTTTTTCCTCACACGCTTTTATTTTGTATGGTGTTCATTTTTACTTCAATGCGTTTGTGTTTTATTTTTTTTTTAATTTGGTTATTCTATTCGTTTTCAATGTCTTATTTAAGTAAGTAAAATTCCTTTAAAACAAAATTGATTTAGCAGCGAATTGAAGAAAATAATTGCCGTGAGTCGCTGCTAAATCAATTTTTGTTTTTGAAAGCAATCGGAAATTAATCAGTCAAAACTTTCTTAAACGTTTACACATTTGGGACAAAAACACTTATCAACTAGTGCAGAAAATAACAAACAAAATAAAATTGTTTGTAATTAGCGTGAAGTGTGCACATATCATCAAAAGCTTGTTTTTTTTAATCAACCGACTAAAGCCACAAAGCACAGTGGGACAGCGAACTTTTTTTTAGGATTTTCATTTTATTATTAATTTTATTTCTTCTTTTAATAACAAATAATTAAATTTCTTGTATGATTTCTATGTATGACAAATATAACTTTAAATAACAATGTTATTTGAATATAAAAAGAAAAAAGAAAATAGCAATATGAAGAAAAAAACTTATAATTCGGTGTCGGTTTCGGATGTCTTCCGGGTTCAATTCAACGGGAATTCTCAAAAGTTTGTTTATAGTGCCTGTGTCCGGAGCTGCCATCAAAGCCCCACTTACAAACAAGATTAAAAGATTGGCTTGCATTTTCATATGCCTCTTATTTTCTTTTACAATGTTGAGTATGTTTTTTGAAGTTTTATTTAATAAAGATTGCAAATTTACGTCAGCGGTAGATTCAGAAACAACAGCAACTTCTGGCAATGTTTCTGACTTATATGTTTGCAAATTATAATAGCTTGGAAAACAATCTTTATGTAAACTGTTTACAACGGAACGAAGTGAAGAATATTTTCTTTTTGATAAACCCAAGCCTAAGTATAAGGCCAGGGTTTGTTGAAGAGTTAGGGTCTTATCATTCTTGCGAGGAGAACCTGAAGCACGACCAGTCAACTTTGCCGCATAATCCAACTCCTCTGGAGAGGTTTGCGACACAAGTTTTGAACACGAAGTTTTTTGCGATAAGTACACGTTTCAAAACTTTTTCTTGGCCTTCCCTTGCTAGTACCTACTTGGCATCTTTAGATTACACTATTATTTTTTGGGTAAGGCGGGTAAAACGTTATAAAAAATATTGGCTAAAATAGGATTTTATAACTTACGCATTCAAGTAAAGCTTGAGGTAAGTTCAGATTATAATTAAGCCAAGTTTCATTAGCGTTCATGAACCGATTAAGTCTTCTACAGCACTGGTCCCACTTCTGCTTCACCTTCAGATAATAAAATTTAGCAACTTCCTTAATTTGCTTGTCCAACTCTTCCATTGGCTCTTCTTAGCCAAGAAGTTTTTGAATTCTTTCACAAACATTCTCAAATTTCCTGGTTCTATCACTATCCAGCCATGTTTAAAAAATTTCGGCATTTTTAATACAGGGAGTCGAACCTAAAAAACGTGATTTTAAGTACTTGGAGCAAAATTGTAGCAAGATTTTTTTCTTGATTCACTTAAAGGACGCCTTACTGAGTATAAAACCATAAAAACCCCAGAGGGCCTTTTAGGCCTAAAAAAGAAAACTACTTCTACCCTCACTTGGAAAATCACGAATAAGAAAACACAATAAAAATAAAAGATTTTTTTATTATTAAATATTAATTTAAATACCTTAAATACAGTGTTACTATCCATAATTGAGTTAATTTTTTTGCGCAAAAAAGATTTTAAGAGAAAAACAAAATTTAATTTAAAAACACTTGATTTTTTCACCACAAAAAAATAAATAAATTTGACAATGTTTGCCGCTCTATAACTTTTGCACTAATTGGCAAATGCAAAAAATTTTGTTGCAGTTAGAACCTATACATATTTGTGATGACTTACCAATCACTCAAAAGTACCGCTATAACATTTGATTTTTGTATTTATTGCTATGGGTCGTCCCACTGTGCGACGCCGCACAGTGGTTTAAAAGCGGCGAAAATACCTTCGGAACAATTATTTTTTAGCCATTTAAGTTTTATGTCTAGGTATTGTTAAATAGCCCTGGCACATGATTATGTATACATTTTTTTTATATATATCATATGTCCATATGTATAAGCCCTCAAAGTTGAAAAATATTCTTATTCAAGTCGCGGGCCAAATTTTCAACGAACTTTAAGATGTGTTTTTCCGAAGTTCCTAAAAATATATTATAGAACTTCTCACATCATTTTATTGGTCTACTCTTGAATATATAAATTGAAAAAGAAAATATTAAAATATAAAAAGAAGGCTTCTATTAGTAGCCTCAAACATAGGCACTAAGAAAAAACGTGTTTTTTTAAACTTGTTGAGCTGTAAAAGCGTAGTCACATTTAGTCAAAAAATTTAGTATGCCAAAGTGTGCTCCATGCTTCCTAGAAGACAGGACTGAAAGATTTACCGACAGATACCAACAGACCTGGAGGTTATGGTCAAATTAGTGTCGCAGGATCGGTTTTCAAAAAACTCGATTTTGATGGTGGTATATACGAAAAAGTTTTAATTTCTCAGAAACTGTTTGTCAGAACGAAATTTTCAAGCCCTCTATTTTTAGGTAAAATGTTAACCTTTATTTTAAAAATAAAACAATATTCATGTGTTGGCCCAGGTCAGGGATATTCGATATTTTACGCAACCCTTTATTCTGGACCCAACATTTTTTTCAACTTTCAACTTAATTTTCTTGGAAAAAATACATCAGGTAAACAATAATTTTACTATAGTTTAAATTATATGAAAGTACAGAATGGAAAATAACCAAAAGGATTAGGGATAATCCCACAATTTTATTGGTTACACGAAAAATGCATGACAGGTAAAAATTAAGAAAAACGGTTTTTTTCTGTATGTGGGTTTTTCCATATACCTGTTGCGTTTTTCATATCAATTAGAAACAAACAATTTTTATTGTTGTTTAAAGTTTTATTGCCTTGTCTTTGTTGTGTGTTACCTAATTTTGTATTACCTTTAATCCATTATTAGAATTTTTAAACTCTTTTTTAAAAATATATAAATAAATATAATAAATATAAATATAAATATAATAAATAAATAAAAATTATTATTTCTTAACCATATTTAGACCACGTATGTATAAGCCAGATCTTAACGTGTATGCCAAATTTCATTGAAATCCGTTCACTAGTTCAGATTTTACAATATTTTTCTTAGTTCAGTGTACTACATTTTTTAAACAAATGTCAATAACTTTGTTAAAAATTATTATTTCTTAACCAAATTTACACCACGTATGTATAAGCCAGATCTTAATGTAATGTATGCCAAATTTCATTGAAATCCGTTCACTAGTTCAGATTTTACAATATTTTTCTTAGTTCAGTGTACTACATTTTTTAAACAAATGTCAATTACTTTGTTAAAAATTATTATTTCTTAACCAACTTTAGAACACCGCCGCCGCGCCAAAAGAAAGTAAAGTCCAGTTGTTTTATGTGGCACCTCACAAATTTTTGACATCACCTGAATTTTCATCTGAAAAGTCAGATTAAACGTAACTAAATGTCAGCATTGTATATATATTCTTATAGTACTATCAAGACGAAAAACTATGGTAGCGCCACCTGGGCTAACCGGAGCTGTGCTATTTTTTTGGAGTTTTTGTGAGAGCTTACAACTGGGGTGGGGGAAGAGAATATTCAGGTAATGGAGGAATAAATAATAATAGTAAAAAGAGAACAAACAATACAAAATCCATGGGAGTTGGAAGAGAACTGCCGGTTTGATTTTTGATATGAATATTCAGGTAATGGAGGAATAAGTAATAATATTAAAAAGAGAACAAACTATACAAAATCCATGGGAGTTGGAAGAGAACTGCCGGTTTGATTTTTGATATGAATATTCAGGTAATGGAGGAATAAGTAATAATAGTAAAAAGAGAACAAACTATACAGAATCCATGGGAGTTGGAAGACAACTGCCAGTTTGATTTTTGATATGTGTTTTTTTGTGACTATTTAGCTCTGTGGATAGAGAAAGATGGGTATATTGATATAAAGAAATGGAAGAATTATAATAATTATGATATTTTATATATGAATATACACAATGGAGATGTTTGGTGACATGAGTAATTTTTTTCAGAATATGGGTATACGAAAAAATAAAACCGAAGCCATGGTTGCCCATAAGTAAAAATTAATAAGTAATATAAATAATTTTATATTATGATATACTATTGTGAGTAATATTTTTTTTTGTTAATTTTATTAAATACTATTTACATTTAAAGAGAATAAAGGCTTAACTGGCCACTTTTTGCATAACTGCAAAAGTAAAATAATTTTTTTTTCTTACTAGGTCCATTTTTGTGCCGAAAAATACGCCAATTGTTTTAAAATCCAAAATCTAAGGTTTTTGACGCATTTTTGAAAATTTTTATAGGTTAAAAATTAGTCAGTAGGAATGAAGACCTTGTAAATAAAAAAAAACTCGAAAAAATGATGTTCATTCAAAATAATCAATAAAATTAAATTGCAGCGGGTACACGATAAGCAGATTGTTTTAATTCAATTTATAAATATTGTTGGCTATTGAAAATCTATCAAACTCTTTTAGGAGAAAATTTACCAAAGTGGTAAGCGTGAGAGAAAAAGGAAGTCTATTAGGTTGCTAAATTTAAAAGTTCTTTCAACAAATTCAGAATTTTCGTTGGTTTTGGGTAGGGTTGAGTGATATGCGTTGTTAATGCCGTTGTAGTTAGGTCTTTCCAATTATTTTTACTTTATATTTTATGATGCATCATTTGTTTTAATAATTTTTTGTGTTTTAATAAAAATTGATAAATACATAATATGTACCTACATTGCATATTAAAACAGAAACAGTAGGTACTTATTACACAGTATATATTTTTTTAATAAAATCACCCCTTACAAAATACCTAGTTTATTTCTAATTATACCTAATAACTAGGTAGATATAAAAACTACTGAAAAAATCTAAATATAAAACTGGCAACAATGCTTTAATTACACATTTTACAGAAAAGTTCCAAAACAAAAATCTATTCAAGTTTGCAAAATAAAAATATTTGGCTCGGCAGTATACAAAAAACCTTCATGTGTGTGTGTTTATTTGTATACCTCACTAACATCAAACAAAAAAATCGTATTGCAAAACAAACAACTATTTTGTTTTTGTAATTTCTCCCGCCTTAGTTCTGGTCTGTCAAAATGCAAACATCCGTTTTCGGATCTTTCCCTTACTCCCATTACTGTGCTAAACATATTTTTCTGTTCTAACACACACATTTTTATTCCTTCATTTTACTCTTCCGAGTGAAAATTGCTATGGCAGCGCCCCCTTACCAACGGGAGCTAAATTATTAAATCGTGTGTTTTGATATTACTATAGGTTTTATATACAATGATGTCAGTAAACGTAACTAAAAGTCAGCTGAAATTTCAGTGACATCTGACCAATCAGAGCCTCGAAAGAGATACTAAGAGCTGTCAAATATGATACATTTATTTTACTTGCTCTATAGGGCATGTATTGGTTTCGTGTCAAAAAAAAATTTGAGGTTTTTTTCAAAACCAATATTACGATGATGGAGAACTCCGAAAAAGTGTTTTTTGTCATGCCGTCCGTCGGTCTGTGCGTCTGTGCGTCCATCTGCACACTTCTAGACTGCCCAAACGCGTGGACGGGTTTTCGTCAAATTTGGTAGAGATGATTTTTACGTAATTTCGAAATTTGTTTTTTTTTTTTTTGTTTTTGAATATCTCGTCTAGAAATAATACCTCCTGTAAATTGGTTTAAGTGGACTAGTTTTTTATAGGTTTTTATATTAAAGTTTCTTAGTCTTCTGTTTTAAAAAAATCAAACACGCTTTTTATACGACCTTTCTTGGCTTGAACTCAACTTTATTGTGCCGTGATAGCCACGGCAGAGCTTTACAAAAGAATGCGAAAATTTAACGAAAGAATAGAATGACGAAAGATAATTCACAATGGGTTACAAGTGACAAGTTAAGTCGTTAATATAATAATAAAAATTAATTCACAATAAGAAGATAAGTAAGAAAAGTAAATTTAAGTTAATAACGCAATGACTTTTAATTTAAACTGGTAAACATCCTCCCGCCGTTGAAAGATATTTCAACAAAATGTCTATGAATAGCGGACATAGCTTGGAAATCGGTCGCTTTGCTTCTCCCTTGGATGTTCTAACGGATACGACTCGAACTAAACCATCAGTTCCTGGAAAGATTTGAGTCACTCTAACAACGAGCCACTGGCATGGGGGCTGATTGTCGTCTTTGATGATAACGATATCATTTATTTCGATGTCTTTGAGCTTCTCAGCTCATATATTTCGTTTTTGGAGCTGACTGATGTAATGAGGTCTGTTAATCGATGCTTCTTGTGAAGGATTACAGGATACTTTTGACTAAATGGCACCTCGGCATTGGACAACGGGTTCATTCTGAAGATTTTGCTTTTCACTGGAACGGATTTATTACGAAGTAAACAATCAATTTCATTGGAAAACGATGTTCTTTGTGATAATCTGAGTACAGCGATCTTAGCGGAATGAATGTCACTCGGTGACAGCCACAAATTATTCAAGGGAATCCTAGGCCTACGGTACTTTCGAATTAAACGAATACAACGCGCAACGACGCGAAGAAGTCGGTTGAGGCTACTAGACCATTGAAAAATATCGAACTCAGGCTTGGCTGAGATAGCGAAACAAGAAACTTCGGTTTCTTCGACGGCTATGTTTGAATTAGGTAATTGCGTGAAAATAACATCGGATTTTTGAAGGAATAACGGTCCTTTCCACCACAAATCTAATGAAGGCAAATGTTTGTTCATAATCCCTCTAGTACCACAATCCGCTGGATTTTCTGCAGAACGCACATAATGCCAAACTGAAGGCGGTAGTTGAGCAGTAATTTGAGCTAATCGATTATGGGCAAAAACGTTTCTAGGGCGAGGATATACCTGGATCCAATGCAACACTGTCGACGCGTCTGTGTATGCAAAGCATTCGATGTTATGTGAGTTGAGTGACTCTTTAGTCTTGCTAAGCAGCTTGGTTAGCAGTAAAGCGCCGCACAACTCGAGCTTGGGAATGGTCAACTTCTTTCTTACTGGTGCGACACGCGTTTTAGCACAAACGAGCGATGTGGAAACGCGTCCATCAGCTCTTTTAACACAACAGTATACTGCTGCAGCATACGCGGACTCAGACGCACCCGCGAATCCATGCAACTCAATCAATTCCCCCGTTTCATGCGGGATCCATCGAGCAATACAAATTAATGCAATGTTTTTTAGATCTGCCCTAATATCAGCCTATTGTTCTGAAGGAATTATCGAATCTCAACTTACTCCTTTAAGCCATAACTTCTGCATAAGAAGTTTCATTTTGATTATGGTAGGCGAAAGCAAGCCTATTGGATCAAAGCTCCGAGCGATATCAGATAAAACCTCCCTCTTGGAGAGTTCGGATCGTAACGACGGTAACTGTAGACTGAATTTGAAGATATCAGCTTCAGTATCCCAAACTAACCCAAGTAATTTAACGCTAGAGTCACCCATCGGCAGGTCACTTGAAATTTCTAGGCTTTCGGCTTCAAATGTTGATAGGAATGTCGAAGAGTTAGAAGCCCATTTCCGAAGCTCCATTCCCGATTCCCTAAGGATTTTACACAAATCGTTTTTAGTTTGAACCGCGTCTTCAACCGAGTAGAACCCTTCGTTGTAATCATCGACGTAAAGATGATACTTAAGGCTGTTGCTGGCCTGAGGATATTTTGTTGAACCGTTAATACCTATCTGCTAGAGGACTCTGCTAGCAATAAAGGATGCCGGAGCCGTTCCATAAGTCAGAGTCAAGAGACGATAGTCAATAGGCTCTTGGTTAACATCCTCTCTCCAAACAATTCGTTGGTAGTTGGTATCATCGTCGTTGACCAAGATTTGGCGATACATTTTAGCAATATCCGCCTTTACTACCGGGAATTTTCGAAATCCTATTAGCGAGGTAACGAGATCGTTTTGTATGACAGGTCCTACCATCAAGCAATCGTTAAGCGAAACGTCATTTCTTGATTTAAAAGACGCATTGAATACTACCCTCAGCTTTGTCGTTGTGTTAGAGGGTTGTAAGACTGCGTGGTGAGGCATATAAAAGGAAGGCTGATGTGATTCGCTCGGCGAAACGGGTGCCATGTGACCTAATAGCTCATTCTTACGCATTAATCTGATATATTCCTGTTTTAGATCAGGATTATTAACAAATCTTCGTTCCATAGAATGAAGGATACTAAAAGCCGCATTCCTTGAGTTCCCGAACTCAACGGTTGACGTTTTAAATGGAAGCCTTATTACATATCGACCATCGGGCCGAACACAGTGGGTTGAAATGAAGTGATTTTCGATCTGCTCATGTACGTCGGATTGCGAAGAGTGGATCTCCGGAAAGACTTCAAATCCCAAAAACCTTTGGAACAGATAATCCAGATCAATCGCAGTTGTATAGATTTTAAATTGTTGCTGACTATCAGAAGAAATATTAGCTGCGAGTATCCACCCAAAAGCAGTGTTTTGAGCTGTTGGCGAATCTGACGGATGAACGATTTTACCATCCGAAAGAATATCGAAGAAAACATCAGATCCGAGCAAAATATCGATTTTACTGGGTATAAAACATTGAGGGTCAGCTAGCTGAAGATTGTCGAAAACGCAAGTTTTGATTTTGGAATCGGTAAAGCAGGTACATCGCCAGTCAATTTTGAGAGTATGTATGCGTTTGTAGAAATTATAAACTTTGACTCACCTGATGAGTGTAAACTCAAACTTACAACTCCTCTTGTTCCCAAGGAACTGCCGTTTTGCCCAATTCCATGAATAGGTATTCTAGCGTGAGATCTCTTTAAATTTAACCGTTGTACACAATCTTCTGAGATTAACGTTGCCTGCGACCTGGAATCCAGCAATGCTCGGCATTTATGCAGCTGGCCGCTAACGTAAATAACAGAAACTATAGCCGTAGGTAAAATTGTGTAGCACTTCCGGAGAGCATGATTAACTGAATGTACCGACATTCCATAGGCTATATTTTTTGAACAACCTGGTAAACTTACGTGAGGCCCGACGTGGCCTTGATGTAACATCGTATTATGTTTTTGCGAGCAAAGCCTACATACAGAAAATTTACAATCAGATATGTTATGTTTTACGTGGAGGCGATTTTCACAAATTTTATTTGACTTCACTAATTCAACGCGTTCCGGTTCCGATTGCGAAACTCAGTACATTGGTACAGATAGTGGTTTCGTTTACATTTTATGCACGGTTGTATAGATGTGCTTAAGACGCGTTTACTCGGAGTTTTACAGGCTACTTTTTTATTAAAACGCACGTCCCGCGATAAGTTAAGGCTTTCGAGCTCGTTTATGCGATCCTTTAAAAACTCAATAAGATCTTCGATACTTCTTCTTTGGTTTTAGTAGCTCGGACCCACAAAACTCGGGTTTCTTCGTCCATCTTTTTTGCGAGTACATACACTAATAGCGTATTCCAAGATTCCACTGGCTTTTTAAGAGCATGTAACTCGTTTATGTTTTCGCTTATAATTCTAAAGAAACACTTTATTTCATCTAAACCGGTGCCTTTAAGCATTGGAAAGATTATCGAAGTGTTCAACCGTTATAAACTGGGGTTTATCGTACAGCGATTTCAACAGATCCCATGCCACGTCGAAATTGGCATTGTTGGGAGACAAATGTTTTATGACCGACGACGTGTTGCCTTTAAGGTATGAAAGGAAATAGTCCATTTTTTCGGCCCCTGAAATGCTTTCCTTTGACTGGACCATCGCAACGAACAAATCGTGAAACCGCATCCACTCGTCATAGCGACCATGAAACTCCGGTAATTTCGTTTGTGGAAGTCGCCTATTTGAATCGACCTCTTTTATGTTTATGGATCTACGCGATTGTTCACTGACTGTTTTTAACATTTCGGTTAAGGTGCACTGATTGTCAGTTAAAATTTGTAACGATTTATTGAGCTCATCACTCGCACCACCACCGAATGGATTAGAAACACCCTGCGATTCAATTATGTCAGATAAAATAGTACGAAACCTCGAACTCGACACGATAGTCGGTTTCGGATGCTAAATCTGCTTCATCATCTAAAATTGCATCTATTTCATTTTGAATTCGTTCAAAATCGATCATATAGCCGTCTAATTTTGTTTTTAAAGCCCGTGCTTGTGACACTTGTAACGAAGGTGTTTGACAAGCGGCCGAAATTCGCGTAACTTGCCTTTGAAAGCAGCACGTTGACGTTTTAACACATCCATATCGAAAAGAAAACAAAATAAAGTTAAACTAAATACGTACGCAAAAATAAACAAAAAAGTACTTTAAATTCAAAAGTGGCAGCACTAAATTATGACGTTTGTGCATTTAACGAAACTCGCAAATTTCAACCACATACACACGCATTTGATTTCCCCTATTTATTTTCTCTTGTATTATTATGCGCGGACAACTCAACTCGCAAAGAATGTATGAGGAGTATACACAAATAAAGAACACCGTTGGAATTTGAAAGAAAGAGTAACAGACGTTAGAGCAGATTTTGTTTTGCACTTTACTTTAACAAAAAACCAAATATATGAGGGAACATTATTTATTTTGATGTGTGATGATGAAAGGTATTTGGGTGGTTGTTTTTTACTTTTTGTTGTATGTAGGTATTTCGTACACACAAGAAATGCATTAAGCAAACGACAAACGCGACGACACCACCACAATCACAAACGAGTCTTTTTCTATTTTTTTTTTTAAACTTCACACACGAAGACGACACAAGCGCATGACAGAGAAGCTTTTCTCTTCGATGTTTTAACCTTCGCACACGAAGACGACACAAGCGCATGACAAAGAAGCTTTTTTTTTTTTAAGAACTACCGTTGGAAGAAAGGTAACGGATCGTCTGCAAATTTTGATTTGCACGTGATGTGAATTATTTTATGAAACACGAAATAATTTAACTATTTTGGGGGTTGGGTTTTGCACTTTATTAGGTGTTATGCACACACGAATTGCAAATTCCAATAAAGTATTGCCGAAAACACAACCGAACCGACAAAAAAAGGTTTTTCTTCGTGTCTCCCGCCGTTCGAGACGAAAAACTAGGAAACTCAACAAATACGAATTAGTTTTAATTGTTATTCACTAAGCACTAATCCGGCTCGAAGGACCAAATGTAAATTGGTTTAAGTGGACTGTAGTTTTTTATAGCTTTTTATATTAAAGTTTCTTTGTGCCGTGATAATCACGGCAGAGTTTTACAAAAGAATGCGAAATTTTATCGAAAGAATAAAATGACGAAAGATAATTCACAATGGGTTACAAGTTACAAGTTAAGTCGTTAATATAATAATAAAAATTAATTCACAACAAGAAGATAAGTAAGAAAAGTAAATTTAAGTTAATAACGCAATGACTTTTAATTTAGACTGGTAAACACCTCCCATATAACGGTTTTGAGTTATTGGGTTTTTCTCGAAAACGGCTCTAACGATTTTGTTAAAAATTTGTGTTTGTATAATGTTCAACAAAACAACAAAACTGCATTTTTAGTTTTTCTCAAAAAACTCTAACATCGGAGAAACTGCGTTGCCGCTACAGAATCTATATAAAATTAAAAAAAAATATATATTTATTAATTAAAAACACTAAAAAATTTAAATTAATTTTATTCTTTTTACACATATTCCTACAAAAAAATGTCCTATGACAATTTTGTAGAGAAACTCTACCAAAAACTTCTTTTAACAAAGTACCGTATGTGAATTACAGTATTTTGAGTAAAACAAAATAAAAATCCCGGTGGAATTTTTGATGAATATTTATTTATTTATTTATTTATTCATCATTGGATATTTATCTGTTGACTACAATTAACAATAGTATTTACAATAATAGATCATTAAAAAATAAATTTAGAACAATACTTTTAAACATATTTCTATTCATTTGAAGGTCGACTTCATGCTGAATGGAATTAAAAAATGATAAAGAACGGGTAATGGGTTCATGAAGTCCGTAGTTCGTCCTATGACTAGGAATCATAAAGAGAGTGTCTCTGTTTCTTAAATTTCTCTCAGGAACATAAAAAGGCATAAGAGCTAGTAGTTCTGGAGAATTTATTTTTCCATTGAGAACGTCTTTTACAAAGAGTACTCCCAGGGTTTCTCTGCGACTTTTCAAAGATTTCAAATCTATTAATGCGCATCTTGATTTGTATGAAGGTAAACCTTCTGTTCACCCCAAATTCCGCAAAGCAAAGCGAGTGAATCTTTTTTGAATATTTTCAATCCTAGCCGAAGAGTTTTCATAAAAAGGAGACCAAATAACGCTACAATATTCCAATATAGGTATAATTAAAGTTATATAAATAGATTTAAGAGTATAACTATCCCTAAATACTACTGCGTTTCGTTTTAGAAAACCAAGAAGTGAATTTGCTTTTGATATAACGTAGTTAATATGTGATGAAAAGGACAACCTCGCATCAAAAATAACACCAAGGTCCTTTATTTCACTTACAGTTGACAGAAATTCATTTCCCAGTTTGTAGTTAAATAGCACTTTAGGTGTTGAACGACAAGACGATTATATTTACACCACTGAAATAGAGCATTTATGTCAGTTTGAAAACTAAAACAATCTTCAATTGATGATATCTGAAAATATAGTTTCAAATCATCTGCAAACATCAAACAATTTGCAAATTTTAAAGTTTCGGGAATATCATTGACAGAAAGATTGAAAAGTAGAGGCCCAAGGTGGCTACCCTGTGGGAGGCCCGATAAAACGTCAATTAAAAAAGATTGATCATTTCCGATTTTAACAATTTGTTTTCGATTCGACAAATAAGATTCCAACCATTTCAGGAAACCAAACTTGAACCCCATTTTCTCAAACTTTTTAATAAGAAGACCATGATGGACTCTATCAAACGCTTTTACGAAGTCAGTATACAAGACATCAACTTGCATTTTATTTTCAAGGAAAAGAGACAAAAATTAGTGAAAAGACACAAATTAGTCGTTGTGGACCGACCACTGCTAAATCCATGCTGTCTCAAAGTTATAATATCCTTAACTGCAAAATTGAGTCTGTTAAATACCAATTTTTCGAAAAGTTTAGGAATCGCTGAAAGCTTTGAGACTGGTCTATAATTCTTTATTAGGTGCTTGAGACCACTTTTGAAAATAGGGCTTATAGAAGACAATTTCCATTCGTTTAGAAAAACACCAGTGCGCAGCGATTTATAAAAAATTATTTTAAGCACTTTAAAAAGCGAAAGGGAACACTTAGATAACAAAAAGGGAGGAATCAAATCCACTCCAGTCTTTTTATTTAAATCAAGATGAGCCAAACCATCTAATACTTCTTGATCGGTCAATGAAAAACAATCAAAATCCACTTGACTATTGATATCACTATACAGATCTTCACAGTTTTGTAAAATATCCGAATTATAATTTGATTTAAAGAAATTAGCAAAAAGATTGCATGTTGTTTTGTTGTCATTAGAAGTTTCACCATCAAGTTCCATTGAACTAGGGAAAGCAGAAACTTTACGTTTTGAATTCAAAAAAACCCAGAAAGATTTAGAATTAGATTTAATATTCCTTTCAACTGAACTTATATATTGTGAATACAGAAATCTACTTAAAAAGTCGAACTCCCTTCTCAATTGCATGAAACGAACTCTGTCTTCAGGGTTTCCCGATGACTTACACTTCTTTAAAGCCTTGTTCTTAACATTTTCCAAATTTTTAAGCCTCTTATTGAACCAAGGAGAACTGAATGACGATCTCTTATGAGCCCTAGGGACGAACTTTTGAACACCCTCAAATAAAATAGATTTGAAAATGGAATACATCTGATCCAAAGATTTATCTGCTATAACATGTTCCCAGTTTATAGAACTGTAATAATTATTGAAAGAAATGAAGTCGGCCTTCTTATAATTATAAGTAATAGAATTATCTATGCTCACAGATTGAAAATTATATAATTCAAATATTAAAAAAATAGCTTTATGATGAATTTGATTCTCAACCAAAGGAAAGTCTGATTCAAAGAGCACAAATTTAATATCTTTTAAAATGAACACAAGATCAAGAAACCTATTCAAACTATTTTTTACATGATTGATTTGAATTAATCCTAAAGAAAAAAAATTGTCAACTAATTCAACTTCCACATCCTTAAAAACATTAAATGGGACAAGCATTTGCTCATCTTCTTGATGACGCCAATCAATGTCACCAAGATTAAAGTCACTGAAGATACATTGATATTGATTAGAAGCCAAAGTATTCAATAAATTATTAACATTTGAAACAAGTTCAACGTACAAATCCAAACTACTCTTAGGTCTAATATAATTTACAACGAAACAGTATTCAAATCTATTTGGATTGTTTAAAGAATTATTTGAAGAAACAAGAACACATAATTGTTCAAAATGAATTGATGTCGTTTGAAAATTTAATTGTTTACTACCAAGAAAGCTACGAACTGCAATTAACACCCCTCCACCTCGAACCAACCCAGTCTCCAGAGAACGATCCACTCGGTACACGACATATGACGAATCAAACAGCTCCGAGGAATAGATTTCAGGTTGCAGCCAGGTTTCAGTAAGTATTATGACGTCATAGTCATGTCAGTTGATCTGATAAAAACATCATTTGTTTTTGTTCGCAATCCACCAGAATTTTGGTAATAAACTTTAAGCTGAGATGGATGTAGAGAAGATGAAGAAGCACATGTCAAGTTGTTTGGATTTTGTGTGGAGAACCCCCGTTTTTTGGTTTTGGTCGTTGAAAAAAGCTCTTAATTTGCGTACCCAATGGCCAAAATGAAGCATTAAACGTCTTCTCGAATGCATACTCAGGAACTCGGAGCTTAAAGTTAAAGAAACGAAGAGTTGAAATGTCGGCATCGCTTTTAACTAGTTTATTGCACAGAAGCACATTTTTCGGAAGCTTAAGACGGTGTGCTACGAAACAAATAATGTTCTCTTCAATAATGCAAGTTAAATGCACTTTTGGTGCGTACGTACTTGCTATTGTGGATTAAAGCTGTAAAATTCTAGTGTAAACTTCAGTTAAAGGTATTAAAACAATGAAACTCAAGAAAAAAATTGAAAATAAAGTTTCTATTTTTTTTTAAGCGTTTTTGGAACGAAGTTCTTTAATTTTTAATTTAAATGCTTGAAAGTCTTTGATGATAAGAAATGTTTGTTGACCAATTTATAATAAAATTGGTTGAACACTGATCAGTGCACGAGTGATTAACCAAAATTTATGGAAAGTTTCGAAAAAAGTGTAATGTTACAAAAATGTTTGGATGTAAAGCACTTCAAAAAAATATAAAAATAAGACGGAAATTAGAATTACATTGTTAGTTCCAATTTTGTTAATTCCGTTGCCAGATTGCAATAAGAATAGAAACAAATTGATATAGATATTAGAACAAGTCGTCCCGTTTCTTCTTGAACCTCGTAATTACATTTTCTTAAAAGATTTTGCTTAACATTAGACATCGCTGGAAAACCATGAGTAAGGAAGATGAAAAAGTATAAATGGTGAAATAATATGTTATACAGGTTATTCGATTTCTTTTTATTCAATCCAATATTTGAATTTCTAGAAAAACTAAAATTTCTTAAAAAAACTAAACAAAATTTGCTTTGTGGATACGTGGTTCACGCAGAAACGGGAGGAAATGTTTTTTTTTCTCAGCCAAATGTTTAAAGATTAACTCCAATTGTTTATTCAAAAACATCAGTGGAAAAACAAAATTTAATACCCCCAGACTTCAGGTCAAAATTGAAATTTTGCTGATTTTTATATATGAAAAGTAGAAGAAGGTTTTATCGCAATACATGAAATTTGAACTTTCGGCGTTTATAATTTAAAATTTCAAACAGATTTCCAAGAACGAAAGCTACATTGATCACATTGCATGAGATGGACAAATTTCTCAGAAACCTGTTTTCCTTGTGTTGGGGTGTACCGCTTACCAGACACAATCTGCTGCTGCGTCGTCTGCGTTGGGTTGGTCTTTTAATTTGCTTTCTTTTTTGTTTCAATTGTTATAAAAAACCTTTTTTGTTGTATTTTCTTTTGATTTTATTTATTAAATGATTTGATGTCTCTTATTTTATTTTACACGTTATGCTTTTTTTTTTGATTACTTTTTCTTTTAATTTAGTTAATTTAGTTTGTGGGCGAACTCGTGCCAATGCTGGTTTTATAGAGAATGATCTCATCCCTCCATTTTGCACATGAAGAAGCCGGCCGTCACAACTGAACGAAAGATTTATGGCAGTGATACCAAAAAATCCTCGTTCGATTGTGGCGGCCGGGCTGTGTTCATTAGAGGCCTGCATGAATGTATTCATTTGCTCTCTCTAAACTTGTACAGTACTTCAGTGTATTCATATTCATTGCAATTATCAATAAAGTGTACAGTGAAATAGAATACCACATCACAGACAGTTACTGTACAATGCTCGATCACCTGATGGCAAAATGAGTGCAGTGTTTTCTTTCTCTCCCACGAGTGGGTGTTTAAAATGTCTTGAAGTGAGCAAATCGTGTGCAATGTTAACTGTTGAAAATACACTGAGTACACTCAATATATTGAGTGGACAAAATAAAACGATTACAAAGTTTAGTTGGTTTCTAGCTTTAGTTTGGTTATGTAGGTAAAGTTACAGAAAAACAATAAAATGGACACTCCTGATGTAAGTTAATGTTTGTCTTTTATAGAAAGGTTTTTTTTGTATTAAAGTTTAATATTTAACTAGGATTTAACAAACGACTCCGATGTCTCAATGGCTAGTGTAAGTGGTTTGTTGAACAGTTCCATTATCAAGTCAAAAATTATCAATGGCGAATTTAATATTAATAATAAAAGAGGTCGCAGTAAGGTATGGGATGTATTCGGATTAATAAAAAATGAAAACGGCGTTGACATTGAAAATTGTTTTTCAGTACACAAATTTAATTCTAAAAGTACATCCAACTTAGTAAAACACAAATGTTACATTTTGAAAAAAATAAAAACCGATAACAAAACAGAAAAAATACAAGTAGACTTTGAAGATAAGAAAAAAAGTGTATTGTTGATGACGGAATGGACAATAGAAAACTGCCGACCGTTTAACATTGCAACGGATTGTGGTTTGAGAAATTTCGCTGAGTTTTTAATTTCCATTGGTGCAAAATATGGGCAAAATGTTGACATCGACAAATTATTACCACACCCTACAACAGTTTCACGTAATATTCAAAATGTATACAATAAATACTTAAAAGTTGTAAGGTCTGATATAATGAGCGTTAAAAATATTGGATATGGACTTACGTCAGACGTTTGGACAGATAATTACTTGAGAACTGCATACTTATCATTGACAATTCATTACGTCAATGAAGGGAAATTGATTTCCAGACTGTTGGGTTTAAAATCCATGAAGGGCGTATCATGTACAGGTGATTATTTCTAAAATTGTCTAAAGTGCAACCGAACATTCCAATATAATTTCAGGTCAGAACATTAATTCGAAAATCACAACACTTTTAAGTGAATTTGAATGTGATTTAAACCACAAGGCCATAATGGTGACTGACAGAGGGTCAAATATGATTGCTGCATTCCGCTCATTTGACCATAATTTTTGCATTAATCATTTACTTCACAATACTGTAGAAAAAAGTATAAAAGAAATCCCTGAAATAGCTGAGATAAGTAATATTTGCACTAAACTTGTAAAATATTTTAAAAAATCGGGTGTTAATTGTACTCTTCAAACATCCTTAAAAAGTTATGTTTGCACTAGATTTAATACAATTTATTATTTATTGCTTTCCATAGAAAAGAATTGGGTCGAAATCACAAATGTTTTGCGGGAAAAAAATGAATTACAAAAAATTAGTAATATTAATTTAAGTTACATAAGTGGCTTGGTTAAAATTTTAAGGTCCTTTGAGGAAGCGTCAAAAGTGCTAGAAGGTGAAAAATATCCAACTCTTCATCTAACAATCATTCATATCCATCGTTTAAAAAAAATATGTGCCGTTAATTCTGAAGACTTAGATATAATTAAAAATTTCAAATCAAAAATAAGCACCTTTTTGGATACCATTGTTGTACAAAATTTGACAAAAAATCATAAAATTGCTCTTTTTCTTTTCCCTCCCACTAACAAGTTAATCCAATTTGATGAAGCAGAAAAAAAGATTATAAAGGATGAATGCAAAAATTGTATGCAAGATTATGCAAATGAAATTTCTGAACCGGATCCTCAAATCATTGAACATTGGTTAAATGAAGAGTTGGATTGTCTATCAGATAGTAATGATTTGTTTACAGACTTTATTCAGCCAGTAGAAACTGTCAACTCTAATGATAAAATTAACAATGAACTACTGGCATATGAAAATGTTAACGTAATTTTTCACGAAGAATTTGATGTTTTGCAGTGGTGGCACTTGCACAAAATTGAATTTCCACTGTTGTTTAAAGTCAGCTGCAAAATATTAGCTACACCGGCAAGTAGTGCTGCCTTTGAACGAATATTTTCTTCAGCTAGAATGCTAATTTCAGAAAAACGTAGTCAAATTGGATCCGACCCAATTTTAGTTAACCAAATAATGTTCTTACATTGTAATATAAATAAAATTGAAATGTATAATGATCTCAAAGATCTGTTTCAAGAAATTGAATAAAAAATTAAGTTTATTTTATTTTGTTTCATTCATAAATTACTCCATTGTGTTTCTTAACAGCCATTTCTCACAAATCTATCATTTGAGAAACTTGACTTTCACTTGAAACAAAAGTAAGTAAACGAATATTTGGTGTACCTACTCAGTGTACTCAGTGTAGTCTATACCTTTGTTATGAATACCTGTTTGTGAATACCCGTTCTGTATGGGTACACTGCACAAATTAGTGTAGTGTACATTTTTTTATGAATACCTTTTTGTGAATACCCGTTCTCTTTGGGTACCCTGCACTAAGTGTTTGGTTTAGCATGGGTGCAGTATTCATATAGTAATCACAAATCAGGTGATTCATTCATTCTACTTTTCAAGATGTAAAGACAGTAATGCAGTGTACTTGAAATAAAACGAATGTCTTGAAACTGGTTGCAAGACATTCATTGCAGACCTCTAGTGTTCATTAATGTTCAATATTGGGAGTGGAGACTTTTTTTTATCATGAGTGCAGGTGTGCACCGGCAGAGTACTTTATGACCAAAAATTACTTGGTGAAAGTCCCTGCCAGTGCACAAATGCACAAATGCATGAACATTACTGCCCCCCTTGGCGTTATGCGCCAAGTAAAAGAGCTATGGTTACGTGAGGCGCCAATTATATATTATTTAAAAAAAAGTAATATTATTAAGAGTGTGGAACGCCAAAATGATTATTTTCTTGTAAATTAATATTATTTATAGCGTGAAGCGCCAAAAAATTAACAATTTTGTAAAAGACAAATATGATTAAGAGCGAGAGGCGCCAAAAAATTATCAATTATGTAAAAAATAAATAGTATGAAGAGCGAGAAGCGCCAAAAAATTAACAATTTTGTAAAAGATAAATATTATTAAAAGCGAGAAGCGCCAAAAAACCAACTTTCAAAAACATTAAAATTTTAAATGAAATAATAAAAAAAAAAAGGAAGTGTAAGATTTTATCTTTATACAATATTGAAAGGCATAAAAAATGGGGTTTGACATAATGTTTTTGAGGAATAAAAAAAGGGTTTTCTGGTTACTTTAAAGGCAAAAGGCACAGTTTGACAACTGGACGGCTAATTTCACCGTTCTGTGTTCATATCGTCGCCACTCTCACTCTTCCGTCAGCGCCGGGGTGTACATTTACAACACGCCCAAGTCACCATTCAGTGGATGGAAGATATTCGTTTTTTACAATTACTAAGTCATTTAACTTGATATCTTCTTGGGGCGATTGCCACTTATGTCTCTGATGTAGTTCTTTTAGATACTCGTCCTTGCACCGACGACAGAATTGTTGGTGGAGGCACTTAACTTTTTCCCATCGATTGATGAGGGACAAATTGGCATCAGCCAAATTAGGTTCAGGAAATGCTAAAAGTGGACTACCGCGAATAAAATGACCCGGAGTTAATGCCAATAAATCAGAGGGATCATTTGACATGGATGAAATTGGTCGTGAGTTTAAGCATGCTTCAATACGAGCTAAGACTGTTGAAAATTCTTCAAAAGTGAGCCGTGTACTGGTCCCCAGTTTCCGAAGGTGAGTTTTGCAACTTTTGACACCAGCCTCCCAGAGTCCACCCATATGTGGAGCACCTGGAGGAATAAAATTCCATTTAAGGCCTTGAATACCGTAGGAAGATTGAGTTTCTTTAGGAATAGAAGTGAGAATTTTTTTGAATTCTTTGCGCAAAATCGCATCTGCGCCAGCAAAATTGGTGCCGTTGTCCGAATATACTTCTTTCGGTAAACCGCGTCTTGCGACAAAACGCGCAAATGCGGCCAAAAATGCTTCAGACGATAATTCACTTACGGCCTCAAGGTGAATGGCCTTAGTCGAAAAACAGACGAACACACAGGCGTAACCTTTGGTCATGCGACAATTTCTTGCCTTAAAAGTTTTTATTACAAAGGGGCCAGCGAAATCGATCCCTGTAAAAGTGAAGGGTGGAGAAAAGGTACATCGTTCAGGTGGTAAAGCAGCCATTAATTGCTTGCTTAACACTTTTGTGAATAACACAGATTTGCACTGTCGTATACAGAGTTTTATGAGATTTTTCAGTTTTGGAATCCAAAAGCTTTGTCGCATGAGTCGCAGCATCAAAGAATTGCCGCCGTGTAGAGAAATTTCATGAACGAATTGAGTGCATTTCTCGGGGAGTAATGTTATGTGATGTGTACTGCGTATTTTGTCTTTTTGAGATTTTAAAGTAAAAACGGAATATGTAGCAAAGTACACGCATAGCACGAGGTAAAGATGAAAAACGATCAAGAATGTCTTCTGAACCTCGTTGGACTATCAAGGAGACAACTGGTTTTTGTTCGAGATCTTCAACCCTGGGGGCGATAGTAGGAGTTTGGGGCCAAAGAGAGATTGGTTGGCAGAGCCATGAGGGCCCATTCCACCAAAATGAATTAAGCCTCAAATCTGAAGGCATTAAACCACGAGTAGCTAAATCCGCTGGATTTTCAGCAGATTTAACATGTCTCCAAGTGATGTTTCCTACATTTTCTAAAATTTCGCTAGTTCGATTTGCAATAAATGTTTTCCACACACAGGGTGGCTTTTTGAGCCAAGCTAAAACAATGGACGAGTCGGTCCATAAAAAAGTCTGGTAGGCGTGAACAGGGAAAGTTGAAACGTAAATTTTTATTAATTTTGAAAGTAAAAGTGCCCCACACAACTCAAGGCCAAAATGAAGCATTAAACGTCTTCTCGAATGCATACTCAGGAACTCGGAGCTTAAAGTTAATGAAACGAAGAGTTGAAATGTCGGCATCGCTTTTAACTAGTTTATTGCACAGAAGCACATTTTTCGGAAGCTTAAGACGGTGTGCTACGAAACAAATAATGTTCTCTTCAATAATGCAAGTTAAATGCACTTTTGGTGCGTACGTACTTGCTATTGTGGATTAAAGCTGTAAAATGCTAGTGTAAACTTCAGTTAAAGGTATTTAAACAATGAAACTCAAGAAAAAAATTGAAAATAAAGTTTCTATTTTTTTTTAAGCGTTTTTGGAACGAAGTTCTTTAATTTTTAATTTAAATGCTTGAAAGTCTTTGATGATAAGAAATGTTTGTTGACCAATTTATAATAAAATTGGTTGAACACTGATCAGTGCACGAGTGATTAACCAAAATTTATGGAAAGTTTCGAAAAAAGTGTAATGTTACAAAAATGTTTGGATGTAAAGCACTTCAAAAAAATATAACAATAAGACGGAAATTAGAATTACATTGTTAGTTCCAATTTTGTTAATTCCGTTGCCAGATTGCAATAAGAATAGAAACAAATTGATATAGATATTAGAACAAATCGTCCCGTTTCTTCTTGAACCTCGTAACTACATTTTCTTAAAAGATTTTGCTTAACATTAGACATCGCTGGAAAACCATGAGTAAGGAAGATGAAAAAGTATAAATGGTGAAATAATATGTTATACAGGTTATTCGATTTCTTTTTATTCAATCCAATATTTGAATTTCTAGAAAAACTAAAATTTCTTAAAAAAACTAAACAAAATTTGCTTTGTGGATACGTGGTTCACGCAGAAACGGGAGGAAATGTTTTTTTTTCTCAGCCAAATGTTTAAAGATTAACTCCAATTGTTTATTCAAAAACATCAGTGGAAAAACAAAATTTAATACCCCCAGACTTCAGGTCAAAATTGAAATTTTGCTGATTTTTATATATGAAAAGTAGAAGAAGGTTTTATCGCAATACATGAAATTTGAACTTTCGGCGTTTATAATTTAAAATTTCAAACAGATTTCCAAGAACGAAAGCTACATTGATCACATTGCATGAGATGGACAAATTTCTCAGAAACCTGTTTTCCTTGTGTTGGGGTGTACCGCTTACCAGACACAATCTGCTGCTGCGTCGTCTGCGTTGGGTTGGTCTTTTAATTTGCTTTCTTTTCTGTTTCAATTGTTATAAAAAACCTTTTTTGTTGTATTTTCTTTTGATTTTATTTATTAAATGATTTGATGTCTCTTATTTTATTTTACACGTTATGCTTTTTTTTTTGATTACTTTTTCTTTTAATTTAGTTAATTTAGTTTGTGGACGAACTCGTGCCAATGCTGGTTTTATAGAGAATGATCTCATCCCTCCATTTTGCACATGAAGAAGCCGGCCGTCACAACTGAACGAAAGATTTATGGCAGTGATGCCAAAAAATCCTCGTTCGATTGTGGCGGCCGGGCTGTGTTCATTAATGTTCAATATTGGGAGTGGAGACTTTTTTTTATCATGAGTGCAGGTGTGCACCGGCAGAGTACTTTATGACCAAAAATTACTTGGTGAAAGTCCCTGCCAGTGCACAAATGCACAAATGCATGAACATTACTGCCCCCCTTGGCGTTATGCGCCAAGTAAAAGAGCTATGGTTACGTGAGGCGCCAATTATATATTATTTAAAAAAAAGTAATATTATTAAGAGTGTGGAACGCCAAAATGATTATTTTCTTGTAAATTAATATTATTTATAGCGTGAAGCGCCAAAAAATTAACAATTTTGTAAAAGACAAATATGATTAAGAGCGAGAGGCGCCAAAAAATTATCAATTATGTAAAAAATAAATAGTATGAAGAGCGAGAAGCGCCAAAAAATTAACAATTTTGTAAAAGATAAATATTATTAAAAGCGAGAAGCGCCAAAAAACCAACTTTCAAAAACATTAAAATTTTAAATGAAATAATAAAAAAAAAAGGAAGTGTAAGATTTTATCTTTATACAATATTGAAAGGCATAAAAAATGGGGTTTGACATAATGTTTTTGAGGAATAAAAAAAGGGTTTTCTGGTTACTTTAAAGGCAAAAGGCACAGTTTGACAACTGGACGGCTAATTTCACCGTTCTGTGTTCATATCGTCGCCACTCTCACTCTTCCGTCAGCGCCGGGGTGTACATTTACAACACGCCCAAGTCACCATTCAGTGGATGGAAGATATTCGTTTTTTACAATTACTAAGTCATTTAACTTGATATCTTCTTGGGGCGATTGCCACTTATGTCTCTGATGTAGTTCTTTTAGATACTCGTCCTTGCACCGACGACAGAATTGTTGGTGGAGGCACTTAACTTTTTCCCATCGATTTATGAGGGACAAATTGGCATCAGCCAAATTAGGTTCGGGAAATGCTAAAAGTGGACTACCGCGAATAAAATGACCCGGAGTTAATGCCAATAAATCAGAGGGATCATTTGACATGGATGAAATTGGTCGTGAGTTTAAGCATGCTTCAATACGAGCTAAGACTGTTGAAAATTCTTCAAAAGTGAGCCGTGTACTGGTCCCCAGTTTCCGAAGGTGAGTTTTGCAACTTTTGACACCAGCCTCCCAGAGTCCACCCATATGTGGAGCACCTGGAGGAATAAAATTCCATTTAAGGCCTTGAATACCGTAGGAAGATTGAGTTTCTTTAGGAATAGAAGTGAGAATTTTTTTGAATTCTTTGCGCAAAATCGCATCTGCGCCAGCAAAATTGGTGCCGTTGTCCGAATATACTTCTTTCGGTAAACCGCGTTTTGCGACAAAACGCGCAAATGCGGCCAAAAATGCTTCAGACGATAATTCACTTACGGCCTCAAGGTGAATGGCCTTAGTCGAAAAACAGACGAACACACAGGCGTAACCTTTGGTCATGCGACAATTTCTTGCCTTAAAAGTTTTTATTACAAAGGGGCCAGCGAAATCGATCCCTATAAAAGTGAAGGGTGGAGAAAAGGTACATCGTTCAGGTGGTAAAGCAGCCATTAATTGCTTGCTTAACACTTTTTTGTGAATAACACAGATTTGCACTGTCGTATACAGAGTTTTATGAGATTTTTCAGTTTTGGAATCCAAAAGCTTTGTCGCATGAGTCGCAGCATCAAAGAATTGCCGCCGTGTAGAGAAATTTCATGAACGAATTGAGTGCATTTCTCGGGGAGTAATGTTATGTGATGTGTACTGCGTATTTTGTCTTTTTGAGATTTTAAAGTAAAAACGGAATATGTAGCAAAGTACACGCATAGCACGAGGTAAAGATGAAAAACGATCAAGAATGTCTTCTGAACCTCGTTGGACTATCAAGGAGACAACTGGTTTTTGTTCGAGATCTTCAACCCTGGGGGCGATAGTAGGAGTTTGGGGCCAAAGGGAGATTGGTTGGCAGAGCCATGAGGGCCCATTCCACCAAAATGAATTAAGCCTCAAATCTGAAGGCATTAAACCACGAGTAGCTAAATCCGCTGGATTTTCAGCAGATTTAACATGTCTCCAAGTGATGTTTCCTACATTTTCTAAAATTTCGCTAGTTCGATTTGCAATAAATGTTTTCCACACACAGGGTGGCTTTTTGAGCCAAGCTAAAACAATGGACGAGTCGGTCCATAAAAAAGTCTGGTAGGCGTGAACAGGGAAAGTTGAATCGTAAATTTTTATTAATTTTGAAAGTAAAAGTGCCCCACACAACTCAAGGCCAAAATGAAGCATTAAACGTCTTCTCGAATGCATACTCAGGAACTCGGAGCTTAAAGTTAATGAAACGAAGAGTTGAAATGTCGGCATCGCTTTTAACTAGTTTATTGCACAGAAGCACATTTTTCGGAAGCTTAAGACGGTGTGCTACGAAACAAATAATGTTCTCTTCAATAATGCAAGTTAAATGCACTTTTGGTGCGTACGTACTTGCTATTGTGGATTAAAGCTGTAAAATGCTAATGTAAACTTCAGTTAAAGGTATTTAAACAATGAAACTCAAGAAAAAAATTGAAAATAAAGTTTCTATTTTTTTTTAAGCGTTTTTGGAACGAAGTTCTTTAATTTTTAATTTAAATGCTTGAAAGTCTTTGATGATAAGAAATGTTTGTTGACCAATTTATAATAAAATTGGTTGAACACTGATCAGTGCACGAGTGATTAACCAAAATTTATGGAAAGTTTCGAAAAAAGTGTAATGTTACAAAAATGTTTGGATGTAAAGCACTTCAAAAAAATATAACAATAAGACGGAAATTAGAATTACATTGTTAGTTCCAATTTTGTTAATTCCGTTGCCAGATTGCAATAAGAATAGAAACAAATTGATATAGATATTAGAACAAATCGTCCCATTTCTTCTTGAACCTCGTAACTACATTTTCTTAAAAGATTTTGCTTAACATTAGACATCGCTGGAAAACCATGAGTAAGGAAGATGAAAAAGTATAAATGGTGAAATAATATGTTATACAGGTTATTCGATTTCTTTTTATTCAATCCAATATTTGAATTTCTAGAAAAACTAAAATTTCTTAAAAAAACTAAACAAAATTTGCTTTGTGGATACGTGGTTCACGCAGAAACGGGAGGAAATGTTTTTTTTTCTCAGCCAAATGTTTAAAGATTAACTCCAATTGTTTATTCAAAAACATCAGTGGAAAAACAAAATTTAATACCCCCAGACTTCAGGTCAAAATTGAAATTTTGCTGATTTTTATATATGAAAAGTAGAAGAAGGTTTTATCGCAATACATGAAATTTGAACTTTCGGCGTTTATAATTTAAAATTTCAAACAGATTTCCAAGAACGAAAGCTACATTGATCACATTGCATGAGATGGACAAATTTCTCAGAAACCTGTTTTCCTTGTGTTGGGGTGTACCGCTTACCAGACACAATCTGCTGCTGCGTCGTCTGCGTTGGGTTGGTCTTTTAATTTGCTTTCTTTTTTGTTTCAATTGTTATAAAAAACCTTTTTTGTTGTATTTTCTTTTGATTTTATTTATTAAATGATTTGATGTCTCTTATTTTATTTTACACGTTATGCTTTTTTTTTTGATTACTTTTTCTTTTAATTTAGTTAATTTAGTTTGTGGACGAACTCGTGCCAATGCTGGTTTTATAGAGAATGATCTCATCCCTCCATTTTGCACATGAAGAAGCCGGCCGTCACAACTGAACGAAAGATTTATGGCAGTGATGCCAAAAAATCCTCGTTCGATTGTGGCGGCCGGGCTGTGTTCATTAATGTTCAATATTGGGAGTGGAGACTTTTTTTTATCATGAGTGCAGGTGTGCACCGGCAGAGTACTTTATGACCAAAAATTACTTGGTGAAAGTCCCTGCCAGTGCACAAATGCACAAATGCATGAACATTACTGCCCCCCTTGGCGTTATGCGCCAAGTAAAAGAGCTATGGTTACGTGAGGCGCCAATTATATATTATTTAAAAAAAAGTAATATTATTAAGAGTGTGGAACGCCAAAATGATTATTTTCTTGTAAATTAATATTATTTATAGCGTGAAGCGCCAAAAAATTAACAATTTTGTAAAAGACAAATATGATTAAGAGCGAGAGGCGCCAAAAAATTATCAATTATGTAAAAAATAAATAGTATGAAGAGCGAGAAGCGCCAAAAAATTAACAATTTTGTAAAAGATAAATATTATTAAAAGCGAGAAGCGCCAAAAAACCAACTTTCAAAAACATTAAAATTTTAAATGAAATAATAAAAAAAAAAGGAAGTGTAAGATTTTATCTTTATACAATATTGAAAGGCATAAAAAATGGGGTTTGACATAATGTTTTTGAGGAATAAAAAAAGGGTTTTCTGGTTACTTTAAAGGCAAAAGGCACAGTTTGACAACTGGACGGCTAATTTCACCGTTCTGTGTTCATATCGTCGCCACTCTCACTCTTCCGTCAGCGCCGGGGTGTACATTTACAACACGCCCAAGTCACCATTCAGTGGATGGAAGATATTCGTTTTTTACAATTACTAAGTCATTTAACTTGATATCTTCTTGGGGCGATTGCCACTTATGTCTCTGATGTAGTTCTTTTAGATACTCGTCCTTGCACCGACGACAGAATTGTTGGTGGAGGCACTTAACTTTTTCCCATCGATTGATGAGGGACAAATTGGCATCAGCCAAATTAGGTTCAGGAAATGCTAAAAGTGGACTACCGCGAATAAAATGACCCGGAGTTAATGCCAATAAATCAGAGGGATCATTTGACATTTATGAAATTGGTCGTGAGTTTAAGCATGCTTCAATACGAGCTAAGACTGTTGAAAATTCTTCAAAAGTGAGCCGTGTACTGGTCCCCAGTTTCCGAAGGTGAGTTTTGCAACTTTTGACACCAGCCTCCCAGAGTCCACCCATATGTGGAGCACCTGGAGGAATAAAATTCCATTTAAGGCCTTGAATACCGTAGGAAGATTGAGTTTCTTTAGGAATAGAAGTGAGAATTTTTTTGAATTCTTTGCGCAAAATCGCATCTGCGCCAGCAAAATTGGTGCCGTTGTCCGAATATACTTCTTTCGGTAAACCACGTCTTGCGACAAAACACGCAAATGCGGCCAAAAATGCTTCAGACGATAATTCACTTACGGCCTCAAGGTGAATGGCCTTAGTCGAAAAACAGACGAACACACAGGCGTAACCTTTGGTCATGCGACAATTTCTTGCCTTAAAAGTTTTTATTACAAAGGGGCCAGCGAAATCGATCCCTGTAAAAGTGAAGGGTGGAGAAAAGGTACATCGTTCAGGTGGTAAAGCAGCCATTAATTGCTTGCTTAACACTTTTGTGAATAACACAGATTTGCACTGTCGTATACAGAGTTTTATGAGATTTTTCAGTTTTGGAATCCAAAAGCTTTGTCGCATGAGTCGCAGCATCAAAGAATTGCCGCCGTGTAGAGAAATTTCATGAACGAATTGAGTGCATTTCTCGGGGAGTAATGTTATGTGATGTGTACTGCGTATTTTGTCTTTTTGAGATTTTAAAGTAAAAACGGAATATGTAGCAAAGTACACGCATAGCACGAGGTAAAGATGAAAAACGATCAAGAATGTCTTCTGAACCTCGTTGGACTATCAAGGAGACAACTGGTTTTTGTTCGAGATCTTCAACCCTGGGGGCGATAGTAGGAGTTTGGGGCCAAAGGGAGATTGGTTGGCAGAGCCATGAGGGCCCATTCCACCAAAATGAATTAAGCCTCAAATCTGAAGGCATTAAACCACGAGTAGCTAAATCCGCTGGATTTTCAGCAGATTTAACATGTCTCCAAGTGATGTTTCCTACATTTTCTAAAATTTCGCTAGTTGGATTTGCAATAAATGTTTTCCACACACAGGGTGGCTTTTTGAGCCAAGCTAAAACAATGGACGAGTCGGTCCATAAAAAAGTCTGGTAGGCGTGAACAGGGAAAGTTGAAACGTAAATTTTTATTAATTTTGAAAGTAAAAGTGCCCCACACAACTCAAGGCGTGGTAAAGACACAGTTTTGATTGGCGCAACTTTAGATTTTGCACAAAGCAAGTGCGAGGTAAAACTTCCGTCGGATTGACGAACACGAAGATATAAAGTGGCGGCATAAGCTTTTTCGGATGAGTCGCAGAAACCATGAAATTGGATATCTGACGAGGGAGAATACTCAACCCAACGAGGTATTTTTATTTTCTTTATATCGGTTAACGAATAAGCAAAAGTTTTCCAGATTTTAAAAGACTCAGGTTGGAGAGGATCGTCCCAATCAGTGTGCTCTGCCCAAACTCGTTGCATGAGCATTTTTGCGACTATTACCACGGGGGCTAGCCAACCCGCTGGGTCAAATATACGAGCTATTTGGGAAAAAACTTCACGTTTAGTGGGACTTTCGGATAAAGCAATTGGTTGAATGACAAAGTAAAAGTTATCTTCTTTGGCATTCCAACGTATTCCTAGGGTTTTGGTATTACTGTCAGTATCGAGCTTTAAAAAATTCTCGTTGAGGATATGTTCTCGAGGTAAATGTTCAAGTAGACAAGGAGCATTTGAAGCTGCTGAATCAAGTAGAGTGATAAGCTCGGATTGTGCCTTTTTAGCGGAATGAATGCTATGAGCGCCGGACAAAACGTCATCGACGTAGAACTCTGACTGGAGAATTTTTGCTGCAAGAGGAAAATCAGTTTTACCTATCCGTGCTAATTCGAGAAGGGTGCGGATCGCCAAGTAAGGGGCGCAATTAACGCCAAACGTGACAGTTAATAATTCGAAATCTTCAATTTCTAAGTGAGGAGAAGTGCGAAAAAGAATCCTTTGAAAAGGAGTATCTCGTGGGTCGATTAGAATCTGG
This sequence comes from Meliscaeva auricollis, assembly GCA_948107695.1. Classification (NCBI taxonomy): domain Eukaryota; kingdom Metazoa; phylum Arthropoda; class Insecta; order Diptera; family Syrphidae; genus Meliscaeva; species Meliscaeva auricollis. Next base: position 4,482,170 of record OX403620.1, on the reverse strand, counting down.
CGGTACATTTTTTCTATGTCCGCATTTATCACAAACTTGTAAAAACGCCATCGAATAATTAAAGAAGATAAGTCTTGTTGCAAAATTGGGCCAGGGTACAGTAAATCATTTAAACTGACACCGTTTGTTGAGGCATTGGAAGCATTAGAAACGACACGTACTTTGGTCGAAGTACTCTCTGGTTTTATTACCGCGTGATGCGGAAGATAAAAAGATTTTACTCGACCGTTTTCAACACGCTCCAATGGAGTAACCTTTTTCATGTGACCAAGAGAAAGGTACTCAGAGATCACTTTGTTATACTGTGATTTTAAATCTGCTTTTGACGCCAAGGATTTTTCAGTTTTTAGGGCGATATACCTAGAGTGACCTAAAATGGTTTTTGAAGTTTGTGGTTTAAATGGTAGTCGGACAACAAATCTACCATCAGAACGTCGGAAAGTGGTATTTTTATAGAGTTCCTCACAGTAACAGTCTTCTGACGAACGAATAACTGTAGAGGGTAGTTCTTCAATCTCCCAAAATTTGCGCATTTGATTGTCTAAATTACAAGAACTGCTATCCGAAGTGATGGTAGTGTTGAAAGATTGAAATGAATCTGGAACTGGGCCTGACAGTATCCAACCGAACATGGTGTTTTGAGCAAGAAGTGAGTCGGAAATATGTTTAATTCCCTTACGAATTATTGATGGATAAAGATCTGCACCGATCAGAAAATCCACCTGAGAGGATTTATTAAAAGTGGGATCGGCCAATTGGAGGCCTTCGAAAATGGTAGGATTGACTACCGAAAAAGATGTACTTGGAAGATTGTTGGTGAGAGTTTTAAGCACAATGGCTTGAGCTAAAATAGTGACTTGGGGCGGATTAGCAGAAGTGATTGAAAAAGAGCAAAGTTTTTTTGAAGTGATAGAGAGATTTCCACTAATTCCAGAAATAGTAGTATTTTTGTCGACACATGGTAGATTCAGACGTTTTTGCACAGCTGCCGAAATGAAAGATATTTCGGAACCAGGATCAATGAGTGCTCTTATGATATGCATTGTTTCTCTTCCTACAATACTGACTAAGGCAGTAGCCAAAAGAATTCTTTTGCTAGAGGTTACAACGAAGTTTTGGTATGTTGCTTGAGGAATGAATGGCTGCGAAGATGCAGAAATTTGAAGATTTTGCATAGCCTGTGGTTGAGAAGTGGACTGTATATTTGTATTTGAATTTTTGTTTTGAGCTGGAGAGGGATCGCTTGAGAGATGTAAAAGTGTATAATGTCTTTTCTTGCAAAAACTACACGAATATTTGCTTGAACACGTAGCCTTTTGATGACTGGTACCTAGGCAATTGTTACACATTTTCTTTTCTCTCACAATTTCGATTCGGGATGAGACTGGTAATGCTGAGAATTTTGGACACTCATATATAGTGTGCTCTGCCGAGCAAATTTTGCACTTAGTTCCTCCCGCCTTCGCAAGAAATGCATTTACTTTGCTAGGCCTATGAGCAGTATTTTTCTTAGTGATTTGATAATTGGATGGAACAAGTTTTGAAGACGTGGTGTCTGAAATGGATTCTAGCGTTTGGAAACGCGAACTTAAAAATTTGTCTAATTGTTTCCAGGTTGGTACTTTTGTGGGATCTTCTAAAGATTGTTCCCAAAGAGTAAGAGTGACTTTGGGCAGTTTGTTGCAACAGGCGAAAACAAGGATTGGATCCCAATTTTTTGTATCAACGAGTTGAGCTTGCAGTATGGCTAGAGAGTCGTTTATTTTGCTTTGAAGGGTTCGAATGGATTTTGAGCTTTCTTTTTGTGCTACAGGCAAGTTGAGAATATTTTTTACCTGATTGTTAACAAGAATACGAGTATTCTCATAATTAGTACGCAAAGCAGCCCAGGCAAGTGCGAAACTAGTATTTGTTAAAGGAAATTGACTGATCGTCCTAAATGCATCGTCTCTCGTTTTACAGCGAAGATGGAATAATTTTTCCACTTCACCCAACTTACGGTGTTGAATGTATACAGCATCGAACATATCACGAAATGCCGGCCAGGAAAGATAATCACAGTGAAACACATCAGTGTCGCATGGAGGCAACTTGATACAATGAGAAGACCCGGATTTCTGTGGGAAACTCATAGGTGAAGGCATCTCCTTAATCACCACAGCAGGATCAGGTTTCAATTTTGTTTGAAGCTCGAGAAATAGTCCTAAGCAATTAATGTATGTTTCCTTGCTGTTTTTATACTTGGATTCGATTGCATCCATATCGAGGGGATCATCTTCCTCATCTGTAGTAGGCCTGTGACGAACACATCTGGCATAACTCTCTTTCAATTTTTGCCATAGATCTGTCAATTCGGTTTTTCTAGCTTCCAATGTCGCAATTGAATGACTGTGTTCCGGCACTTCTTTTGCTGATGCATGAAATTTAACAAGCAGATCTGCCGCAAAAATTAAATCATCCAAGTGCGACATATTCAACAACAAAAATGAAGAGAGTGAAAAAGGCAAGCGTGTCAACAAAAAGACGGTAAGTGAGTGAGAGGTATGACGCAGGGCTTAGAATGATTTTTAAATCAATTGCAACAAGCTACAAGCTGAGAGAGATTGAGTGAGAGAGATGATGCAAGGCTTGGATCGATTCTTTAAATCAATTGCAACAAGCTACAAGCTGAGAGAGATTGAGTGAGAGAGATGATGCAAGGCAATCAATTGCAACAAGCAAGATGATGTAAGGCTTGGAACGATTTTTTTTAAAATCAATTGCAACAAGCTATCAATCGGCCGGCCAAGGGCCTTTATGAATTCAAAAATTAAACTATTGAGTGAGAGGAATATTGCTGAGAAAGATTGAGTGAGAGAGATGATGTAAGGCTTGGAATGATTTGAGATCAATTGCAACAAGCTTCGAGCCGGCAGGCCGAGAAAAAAATTGAATGAGAGGAATGTTGCTAGGCTTGAAATGATTTGAGATCAATTGCAACAAGCTACGAGCTGAGAGAGATTGAGTGAGAGAGATGATGCAAGGCTTGGATTGATTTTTTAAATCAATTGCAACAAGCTACAAGCTGAGAGAGATTGAGTGAGAGAGATGATGTAAGGCTTGGAATGATTTTTTTAAAATCAATTGCAACAAGCTATCAGTCGGCCGGCCAAGGGCCTTTATGAATTCAAAAAATTAAACTATTGAGTGAGAGGAATATTGCTGAGAAAGATTGAGTGAGAGAGATGATGTAAGGCTTGGAATGATTTGAGATCAATTGCAACAAGCTACTAGTCGGCAGGCCGAGAAAAAAATTGAATGAGAGGAATGTTGCTAGACTTGAAATGATGTGAGATCAATTGCAACAAGCTACGAGTCGGCAGGCCGAGAAAAAAAAATCGCATGAGAGGAATTAAAAAGACGAATTAAATGGTAACGTTAAAAAAATACTTTTTGAACTGTTAAAAGTTTTTACATAATTTAAGAGAAGCAGAATTATCAAGTAAATTGAATCGCTGCGAATCGAAAACAAATTTCAATTGTCCGATTCGTGAGAAAAAATTTAAAAAACCAAAAAAAATTATGAAAAAGTTCAAAACTTTCACAAATATGCTTAAAATATTTTTAAGGGATCTTAAAAGAACCTTTTTAATAGTGTGAAAGTAATCCTTTCAAAAATGTCTTGAATCTATTCAATGGTTCTTCAAAACCTTGAACATAAGTAACTATATTCGTGAAACTTCAATCGCTAAAGTTTTAAATTTCTAAAACCGTTGAAAAAAAAATTGAGTGTCCCAATGGAACCTGAGGACCAGCACAATTGATAATTTATGAAAACGAATTAAATTGTAACGTTAAAAAAAAACTTTTTGAACTGTTATACAAACTGTACCATAGCGTGATGGTAACTGGACACAAATTACAGCTTTAAAACTGTATACGAAGTCGCGCCACGAATGATAAGGCACCGCAAAACAAATACAGAAAGGTGGAAGCACGAGCAGCGCAAAAAACTTTTTAGATTTGGTTTTCAAAAAAACCTTTTGAAAATGAAATGACTTTTCTTTTTTTTTTTTTTTTTTAAAAAGATTATCACGACAAATGACTCAAATGCTTATAAACACGTATTCTAGAACAATTTCGCGATATAAAGAAAGAGATAGAGAGTGACGCCAATTTTATTAAACCACAGAAAACCGTATGATATTTGATTGTATGTGAGAGAATGCCTTTCAATATTAAAAAAAGGAAATTTACACTTACCCTGTACATTTGTCTTTACGACTTTTGGTTAATTTCAATCTTTAGGATGACTGATGATCTCGATGACTGTGATGATGATCTCGATGACTTTTTCCTCTTCTTCTTCCTTCTTTTTATTGGGAACTTCTATCACACCAATCGAGGCAATGGTGGTTTTCCTGACACCAATCGAAGCAATGGTGTACCTTTTTTTTTTTTCAATTCTCAAAAGAACGTTTTGTGCCTTGAGCGGCGTTGATTGACTTGAAACACGTGGCGGAATTAACGGGCGAGCACGTATGGTTTCTTCAATCCAAATTTGCTTTACATATAGAGAGACTTTTATATACATATATCTCGTGCAACGAGCGGCACGATTTGATGGGATGCAGCAATTCGTCTGTGCGAATGTTCACGGCTGCGCACCACGTGGGTGTAGTCCTCAGAAGAACTTTTTTTTATGGAGCAAACAATACAATTTAAAGCAGCGTGGCAGTGGCGATGGAGCACACAATTAAATTTCCAGCAGCAGTGGTAGTGGCGATGGAGCACAATAAAAATGTCCAACAGCAGTGGCAGTGGCGATGGAGCACAATCAGGCTCGATTGGACCAAATGTTGGGGTGTACCGCTTACCAGACACAATCTGCTGCTGCGTCGTCTGCGTTGGGTTGGTCTTTTAATTTGCTTTCTTTTTTGTTTCAATTGTTATAAAAAATCTTTTTTTTTTGTATTTTCTTTTGATTTTATTTATTAAATGATTTGATGTCTCTTATTTTATTTTACACGTTATGCTTTTTTTTTTTCTTACTTTTTCTTTTAATTTAATTAACTTTTTTTTGTGGGCGAACTCTTGCCAATGCTGGTTTTATAGAGAATGATCTCATCCCTCCATTTTGCACATGAAGAAGCCGGCCGTCACAACTGAACGAAAGATTTATGGCAGTGATGCCAAAAAATCCTCGTTCGATTGTGGCGGCCGGGCTGTGTTCATTAATGTTCAATATTGGGAGTGGAGACTTTTTTTTATCATGAGTGCAGGTGTGCACCGGCAGAGTACTTTATGACCAAAAATTACTTGGTGAAAGTCCCTGCCAGTGCACAAATGCACAAATGCATGAACACCTTGCGTTTCAGGACGTCTTAAGATTAAATAGAAATATGAAATTGAACATTACCTATGACAGGAATATCGGTCTTTCATCAGATAAAATCCGATGGAGGCCAACAATCCAACATCCAATCCATGATCCGGCCATCGCCATCAGTCAGGGTTTTTCGAGTGGATCAAAATCCTTTCATCGGAATGTTAAAAGCAGTGGTGGTTGTCTATTTATTCACAAGATTCTATTTATTCTATTTATTCCCAGTTAAAACAGAACTCGATTGCGAATAATAAGTTGGATTGGAGTGTACTCTTGTGGAGAAGTGGGGTTAGACTAAGTTGTTTCGCGCTTAGAATTCGTAGGAGCGTATTCATAGTTGTTTTTAAGCTCCAGTTTATTTTAGACTGGGGTTTATCCATTGTTATTTGATGAGGTAAAAATTTAGTTTATCTATTTAACAACATTTATGAATCTGCCCCATAATGAGTACATAATTTTGATTTTTTCTTTTTACAAGCTAAAAAATATTAGCTTATATGTTCAAATAAACTTTGGTCATGTAGCACTAGTTTGGAACAAGAAGAAAGATCTAGGAAAAAGCTTACAATTGCTCATTTATAAAGTTCTTAAACGCTATTTTTCGTTAACTATTTTATTTCGAACTAAATTTCTGAAAACGGTAATTTTTTCCTTTGAATTCCTAAAATATGTTCTACTATCAAACTCTTTACAAATATTTCAAATTGCTTCCCATAAAAAAATGTCCACTTGCTTAATGCGAGTTATTAATGTATTTGAAAATCTAGTGAAAGTTGAAGAAAATTTTGTTTAACTGGATTGGATTGAATTAACTTTTGAATTGGTCCGAAAGTAGCATAGAGTTACATAGTAATCCGGGTTTATACGAGCGACAAAATATCATTATTTTTGTAATTACATAAATGACAAGAAAGTGAAAAAACTGCAAAAAAATTCCAAAAATTGTTGAAAAGTGTTTTTCTTTCAAATATCTCAGAAATCAAAAAGGGAAGAGCCGAGTGAATTTGATACTACAAATTAAGCCGTAATTAAAAAAAAGGAACGACTGGGTCGCACGTACTGGCTCTTAGGGCTGCAATAACATAAATAACTTCTTAAATTGTTTTGAGCTCCAAACTAAGTATACCATTTGATTTGTCAGTCTGTCAGTCTGTCAGTCTGTCAGTCTGTCAGTCTGTCAGTCTGTCAGTCTGTCAGTCTGTCAGTCTGTCAGTCTGTCAGTCTGTCAGTCTGTCAGTCTGTCAGTCTGTCAGTCTGTCAGTCTGTCAGTCTGTCAGTCTGTCAGTCTGTCAGTCTGTCAGTCTGTCAGTCTGTCAGTCTGTCAGTCTGTCAGTCTGTCAGTCTGTCAGTCTGTCAGTCTGTCAGTCTGTCAGTCTGTCAGTCTGTCAGTCTGTCAGTCTGTCAGTCTGTCAGTCTGTCAGTCTGTCAGTCTGTCAGTCTGTCAGTCTGTCAGTCTGTCAGTCTGTCAGTCTGTCAGTCTGTCAGTCTGTCAGTCTGTCAGTCTGTCAGTCTGTCAGTCTGTCAGTCTGTCAGTCTGTCAGTCTGTCAGTCTGTCAGTCTGTCAGTCTGTCAGTCTGTCAGTCTGTCAGTCTGTCAGTCTGTCAGTCTGTCAGTCTGTCAGTCTGTCAGTCTGTCAGTCTGTCAGTCTGTCAGTCTGTCAGTCTGTCAGTCTGTCAGTCTGTCAGTCTGTCAGTCTGTCAGTCTGTCAGTCTGTCAGTCTGTCAGTCTGTCAGTCTGTCAGTCTGTCAGTCTGTCAGTCTGTCAGTCTGTCAGTCTGTCAGTCTGTCAGTCTGTCAGTCTGTCAGTCTGTCAGTCTGTCAGTCTGTCAGTCTGTCAGTCTGTCAGTCTGTCAGTCTGTCAGTCTGTCAGTCTGTCAGTCTGTCAGTCTGTCAGTCTGTCAGTCTGTCAGTCTGTCAGTCTGTCAGTCTGTCAGTCTGTCAGTCTGTCAGTCTGTCAGTCTGTCAGTCTGTCAGTCTGTCAGTCTGTCAGTCTGTCAGTCTGTCAGTCTGTCAGTCTGTCAGTCTGTCAGTCTGTCAGTCTGTCAGTCTGTCAGTCTGTCAGTCTGTCAGTCTGTCAGTCTGTCAGTCTGTCAGTCTGTCAGTCTGTCAGTCTGTCAGTCTGTCAGTCTGTCAGTCTGTCAGTCTGTCAGTCTGTCAGTCTGTCAGTCTGTCAGTCTGTCAGTCTGTCAGTCTGTCAGTCTGTCAGTCTGTCAGTCTGTCAGTCTGTCAGTCTGTCAGTCTGTCAGTCTGTCAGTCTGTCAGTCTGTCAGTCTGTCAGTCTGTCAGTCTGTCAGTCTGTCAGTCTGTCAGTCTGTCAGTCTGTCAGTCTGTCAGTCTGTCAGTCTGTCAGTCTGTCAGTCTGTCAGTCTGTCAGTCTGTCAGTCTGTCAGTCTGTCAGTCTGTCAGTCTGTCAGTCTGTCAGTCTGTCAGTCTGTCAGTCTGTCAGTCTGTCAGTCTGTCAGTCTGTCAGTCTGTCAGTCTGTCAGTCTGTCAGTCTGTCAGTCTGTCAGTCTGTCAGTCTGTCAGTCTGTCAGTCTGTCAGTCTGTCAGTCTGTCAGTCTGTCAGTCTGTCAGTCTGTCAGTCTGTCAGTCTGTCAGTCTGTCAGTCTGTCAGTCTGTCAGTCTGTCAGTCTGTCAGTCTGTCAGTCTGTCAGTCTGTCAGTCTGTCAGTCTGTCAGTCTGTCAGTCTGTCAGTCTGTCAGTCTGTCAGTCTGTCAGTCTGTCAGTCTGTCAGTCTGTCAGTCTGTCAGTCTGTCAGTCTGTCAGTCTGTCAGTCTGTCAGTCTGTCAGTCTGTCAGTCTGTCAGTCTGTCAGTCTGTCAGTCTGTCAGTCTGTCAGTCTGTCAGTCTGTCAGTCTGTCAGTCTGTCAGTCTGTCAGTCTGTCAGTCTGTCAGTCTGTCAGTCTGTCAGTCTGTCAGTCTGTCAGTCTGTCAGTCTGTCAGTCTGTCAGTCTGTCAGTCTGTCAGTCTGTCAGTCTGTCAGTCTGTCAGTCTGTCAGTCTGTCAGTCTGTCAGTCTGTCAGTCTGTCAGTCTGTCAGTCTGTCAGTCTGTCAGTCTGTCAGTCTGTCAGTCTGTCAGTCTGTCAGTCTGTCAGTCTGTCAGTCTGTCAGTCTGTCAGTCTGTCAGTCTGTCAGTCTGTCAGTCTGTCAGTCTGTCAGTCTGTCAGTCTGTCAGTCTGTCAGTCTGTCAGTCTGTCAGTCTGTCAGTCTGTCAGTCTGTCAGTCTGTCAGTCTGTCAGTCTGTCAGTCTGTCAGTCTGTCAGTCTGTCAGTCTGTCAGTCTGTCAGTCTGTCAGTCTGTCAGTCTGTCAGTCTGTCAGTCTGTCAGTCTGTCAGTCTGTCAGTCTGTCAGTCTGTCAGTCTGTCAGTCTGTCAGTCTGTCAGTCTGTCAGTCTGTCAGTCTGTCAGTCTGTCAGTCTGTCAGTCTGTCAGTCTGTCAGTCTGTCAGTCTGTCAGTCTGTCAGTCTGTCAGTCTGTCAGTCTGTCAGTCTGTCAGTCTGTCAGTCTGTCAGTCTGTCAGTCTGTCAGTCTGTCAGTCTGTCAGTCTGTCAGTCTGTCAGTCTGTCAGTCTGTCAGTCTGTCAGTCTGTCAGTCTGTCAGTCTGTCAGTCTGTCAGTCTGTCAGTCTGTCAGTCTGTCAGTCTGTCAGTCTGTCAGTCTGTCAGTCTGTCAGTCTGTCAGTCTGTCAGTCTGTCAGTCTGTCAGTCTGTCAGTCTGTCAGTCTGTCAGTCTGTCAGTCTGTCAGTCTGTCAGTCTGTCAGTCTGTCAGTCTGTCAGTCTGTCAGTCTGTCAGTCTGTCAGTCTGTCAGTCTGTCAGTCTGTCAGTCTGTCAGTCTGTCAGTCTGTCAGTCTGTCAGTCTGTCAGTCTGTCAGTCTGTCAGTCTGTCAGTCTGTCAGTCTGTCAGTCTGTCAGTCTGTCAGTCTGTCAGTCTGTCAGTCTGTCAGTCTGTCAGTCTGTCAGTCTGTCAGTCTGTCAGTCTGTCAGTCTGTCAGTCTGTCAGTCTGTCAGTCTGTCAGTCTGTCAGTCTGTCAGTCTGTCAGTCTGTCAGTCTGTCAGTCTGTCAGTCTGTCAGTCTGTCAGTCTGTCAGTCTGTCAGTCTGTCAGTCTGTCAGTCTGTCAGTCTGTCAGTCTGTCAGTCTGTCAGTCTGTCAGTCTGTCAGTCTGTCAGTCTGTCAGTCTGTCAGTCTGTCAGTCTGTCAGTCTGTCAGTCTGTCAGTCTGTCAGTCTGTCAGTCTGTCAGTCTGTCAGTCTGTCAGTCTGTCAGTCTGTCAGTCTGTCAGTCTGTCAGTCTGTCAGTCTGTCAGTCTGTCAGTCTGTCAGTCTGTCAGTCTGTCAGTCTGTCAGTCTGTCAGTCTGTCAGTCTGTCAGTCTGTCAGTCTGTCAGTCTGTCAGTCTGTCAGTCTGTCAGTCTGTCAGTCTGTCAGTCTGTCAGTCTGTCAGTCTGTCAGTCTGTCAGTCTGTCAGTCTGTCAGTCTGTCAGTCTGTCAGTCTGTCAGTCTGTCAGTCTGTCAGTCTGTCAGTCTGTCAGTCTGTCAGTCTGTCAGTCTGTCAGTCTGTCAGTCTGTCAGTCTGTCAGTCTGTCAGTCTGTCAGTCTGTCAGTCTGTCAGTCTGTCAGTCTGTCAGTCTGTCAGTCTGTCAGTCTGTCAGTCTGTCAGTCTGTCAGTCTGTCAGTCTGTCAGTCTGTCAGTCTGTCAGTCTGTCAGTCTGTCAGTCTGTCAGTCTGTCAGTCTGTCAGTCTGTCAGTCTGTCAGTCTGTCAGTCTGTCAGTCTGTCAGTCTGTCAGTCTGTCAGTCTGTCAGTCTGTCAGTCTGTCAGTCTGTCAGTCTGTCAGTCTGTCAGTCTGTCAGTCTGTCAGTCTGTCAGTCTGTCAGTCTGTCAGTCTGTCAGTCTGTCAGTCTGTCAGTCTGTCAGTCTGTCAGTCTGTCAGTCTGTCAGTCTGTCAGTCTGTCAGTCTGTCAGTCTGTCAGTCTGTCAGTCTGTCAGTCTGTCAGTCTGTCAGTCTGTCAGTCTGTCAGTCTGTCAGTCTGTCAGTCTGTCAGTCTGTCAGTCTGTCAGTCTGTCAGTCTGTCAGTCTGTCAGTCTGTCAGTCTGTCAGTCTGTCAGTCTGTCAGTCTGTCAGTCTGTCAGTCTGTCAGTCTGTCAGTCTGTCAGTCTGTCAGTCTGTCAGTCTGTCAGTCTGTCAGTCTGTCAGTCTGTCAGTCTGTCAGTCTGTCAGTCTGTCAGTCTGTCAGTCTGTCAGTCTGTCAGTCTGTCAGTCTGTCAGTCTGTCAGTCTGTCAGTCTGTCAGTCTGTCAGTCTGTCAGTCTGTCAGTCTGTCAGTCTGTCAGTCTGTCAGTCTGTCAGTCTGTCAGTCTGTCAGTCTGTCAGTCTGTCAGTCTGTCAGTCTGTCAGTCTGTCAGTCTGTCAGTCTGTCAGTCTGTCAGTCTGTCAGTCTGTCAGTCTGTCAGTCTGTCAGTCTGTCAGTCTGTCAGTCTGTCAGTCTGTCAGTCTGTCAGTCTGTCAGTCTGTCAGTCTGTCTGTCTGTCAGTCTGTCAGTCTGTCAGTCTGTCAGTCTGTCAGTCTGTCAGTCTGTCAGTCTGTCAGTCTGTCAGTCTGTCAGTCTGTCAGTCTGTCAGTCTGTCAGTCTGTCAGTCTGTCAGTCTGTCAGTCTGTCAGTCTGTCAGTCTGTCAGTCTGTCAGTCTGTCAGTCTGTCAGTCTGTCAGTCTGTCAGTCTGTCAGTCTGTCAGTCTGTCAGTCTGTCAGTCTGTCAGTCTGTCAGTCTGTCAGTCTGTCAGTCTGTCAGTCTGTCAGTCTGTCAGTCTGTCAGTCTGTCAGTCTGTCAGTCTGTCAGTCTGTCAGTCTGTCAGTCTGTCAGTCTGTCAGTCTGTCAGTCTGTCAGTCTGTCAGTCTGTCAGTCTGTCAGTCTGTCAGTCTGTCAGTCTGTCAGTCTGTCAGTCTGTCAGTCTGTCAGTCTGTCAGTCTGTCAGTCTGTCAGTCTGTCAGTCTGTCAGTCTGTCAGTCTGTCAGTCTGTCAGTCTGTCAGTCTGTCAGTCTGTCAGTCTGTCAGTCTGTCAGTCTGTCAGTCTGTCAGTCTGTCAGTCTGTCAGTCTGTCAGTCTGTCAGTCTGTCAGTCTGTCAGTCTGTCAGTCTGTCAGTCTGTCAGTCTGTCAGTCTGTCAGTCTGTCAGTCTGTCAGTCTGTCAGTCTGTCAGTCTGTCAGTCTGTCAGTCTGTCAGTCTGTCAGTCTGTCAGTCTGTCAGTCTGTCAGTCTGTCAGTCTGTCAGTCTGTCAGTCTGTCAGTCTGTCAGTCTGTCAGTCTGTCAGTCTGTCAGTCTGTCAGTCTGTCAGTCTGTCAGTCTGTCAGTCTGTCAGTCTGTCAGTCTGTCAGTCTGTCAGTCTGTCAGTCTGTCAGTCTGTCAGTCTGTCAGTCTGTCAGTCTGTCAGTCTGTCAGTCTGTCAGTCTGTCAGTCTGTCAGTCTGTCAGTCTGTCAGTCTGTCAGTCTGTCAGTCTGTCAGTCTGTCAGTCTGTCAGTCTGTCAGTCTGTCAGTCTGTCAGTCTGTCAGTCTGTCAGTCTGTCAGTCTGTCAGTCTGTCAGTCTGTCAGTCTGTCAGTCTGTCAGTCTGTCAGTCTGTCAGTCTGTCAGTCTGTCAGTCTGTCAGTCTGTCAGTCTGTCAGTCTGTCAGTCTGTCAGTCTGTCAGTCTGTCAGTCTGTCAGTCTGTCAGTCTGTCAGTCTGTCAGTCTGTCAGTCTGTCAGTCTGTCAGTCTGTCAGTCTGTCAGTCTGTCAGTCTGTCAGTCTGTCAGTCTATCAGTCTGTCAGTCTGTCAGTCTGTCAGTCTGTCAGTCTATCAGTCTGTCAGTCTGTCAGTCTGTCAGTCTGTCAGTCTGTCAGTCTGTCAGTCTGTCAGTTTAAAGTTTTTAAAGTTCCTATGTATTTCTAGTCCGATACTAGAAACCCAATGCAAAAAGTCTTAATTTTCAAGAAAACTGAAAACAACGAGGTCTATATCAGTATTTATAGGCAAACCAATCAAATTTTAAACAACGAAGTTCTTGGCCTGTAAATAGTGATCTTGATCTACATATTTTCAGTTTCCTTCAAAACTGAAAAACATTTTTGCATCTAATTTTTAGTATTGGACTACAAATTTTTAGAAACATTCAAAACTCTGAACAAAAAGTAATGAAACTAACTAAATAAGTAAAGAACTAATGTAAAAAAAGTCGTATTTTTTAGAAAATTGCCTCTCCTGACTATAGGAAGGGATATAGACACCGCACTTCTTACAATTAAATTTTTAGGTTTTTACTTGCGATACAGGTACTATAGGGCAAGTTAAGGATTTGTAAACAAAATCGAACTCGAGATAACAATTAGACATGACATTAAGATGATCAAGAAAGCGAAAAAAGTGGGTCCCGCAATTTTGTCTGTCTGTCTGTCAGTCTGTCAGTCTGAATGTATCTATCTTGAGCTAGAGCCTAAAGTACTTAAGCGATTATCTTCAAACCTGGTAGTTAAGGGTTTTTGATGATTCACTAGAGGGGAAATTGAAATTTTTTTTAGGACCTTAATTAACGGTACCTGCCATACAACCATATGGAAAAACTTGATTTTCTCAAAAACGGCCTTAACAATTTTGATTAAAATTTTTATGTGTAATACAAAGGCAAGGTCGTAGTTTCGGTTAATAATGGTACCTCCCATAGAGCTGTTTTTCTCTTTTCTGATTTTCTCATAAGCGACTCTACGGATTTCGATGACAATTTTTGCACAGGAGGTTCTCAACAATTTTCAAGTCATTGTATAACAAAATTTTCAAAATTTTTTTTTTTTTGATTTTTAAAAAAAGTTTCAAAATTTTTTTTCAAAAATCAATTTTTCGAAAACGCGTGAATGATTTTTTTTTTTAATTTTGGTTTTAGATGCCCATTAATATTTTCTTCAAATTGGCATTCAATCTTTTTTTTAAACAAAGCTTTAGAATTTTTGTACATAAATAATTAATTTTTTTTAAAACGGCTCCAACGATTTTCAAATTTTTTTTTCTAAAAATTAATCTTTTTTAACAAAATTAAATGGCATACTTAGTTTTGAGATTAAAACAATTTAAGAAGTTGTTTAAGTCACTTTAAAAATAAATTGTATGTTTATTTTTTAATTTCTTATAAAATTAAAAACTTTATACATGAAGCTTGAGCATCCACAGCAACTTTGACCCCAAGAGGAAGTACGTGCGACCCAGTCGTGCATTTTATGCATTTTTTTTTTTGCCACTACAATCAACATGTGAAGAGCGCATGGATAGTGCAGACTTTGATGATAGTGAACCTGTCAAACCCATTGAAAATTTTCCTCCTATTATTGTTCTCAAACAAATAAGTGAAGTGGTTAGATCGTTGATTGACAGTCTAAAAATTGATGACTATCTGCTTAAAAACATTTCATTGGGCCAGAAAATAGTGTGCAAAAGTTTTGAATCTTACAATAAAATTGCAAATGAACTGAAATCAAAATCGTGTGATTTTTATACCCACGAAAAGAAAGGTAATAGACCATTTAAAGTTGTCCTATCAGGCTTAGATCTTTACAATGTGGAAACATTAAAAAATGAATTAACAACGCTTGGTATAAAATGCATTGATATTAAACCAATCGCTTTATATTGTTAACATTGAACGTGGTTCAATTAAAATGAACGAGTTGCGCGCCAATTACAAAAGCGTGCTTAAAACAATTGTCAAGTGGGATTTTAAGAGACAGCAACCTAATAAAATTACACAATACCATAATTGTCAGATGTATGGCCATGGAGCTATGCACTGTCAGGTAAAAACTTTTTGCTCATCGTGTTCTGGAAACCACAAAACAATCGACTGCACCGAACCACACGCAGCTGTCAAGTGTGCCAACTGCAACGGAGCCCACAAATCAACTGATCCTTCATGCGTAAGTCGTCAACAATATATCGAGATAAGACAAAAACTTTCGTCTCGTTATCGCAATCATAATCTCCCCACAAAACCGGTTTTGATACATCGACCAAGAACTAACCACGTCAAATTCACCATGGAAGATTATCCGCAACTCCAACAAAAGAGAGGCTATGTTGCTTCTCAAATTAATTCTCACCAATATGCACTAAACCAAAATCATATTGTCAAAGCTCGATCAGATGACCAAATAATTGTTACACCATCTACTAGCGCAAATGCAAATACTCTTGGATCTGAGAAAAACTGTAGCAGTAACGCACTCTTTTCCACTGATGAAATCTCTTCTCTCTAAAATGATGTTTTATCAAAATTAAGTACTTGTCGGTCAAATCCGAACAATTTAATGTTATTACCACTCTAGCAGTGAAATATCTGTATTCAATATGATTGACACAAACCCAAAAATAATCACTTGGAATGCAACAAGCGTTCAAAATCAAAAACATGAATTATTCAATTTCTTGATAGTTAATAAAATTGACATTGCTTTATTAACTGAAACCTGGCTAAATAATGAAAACAATTTCGCGATTAATAATTATGCATGCTATAGACTTGATAGGCAAATTTCGAAGGGGGGAGGGGTAGCTATTTTAATAAATAAATCTATTAAACACTTTGCCATTCCCACAGTTAAGTTTGAAATTATTGAAGCTATTGGTATTGAAATAGTTTTACAGGATTCAAATAGACTTAGTATCTTCTCTGTGTATTTCCCTGGTGGAAATGGTACCAACGAGAAGAAAACTTTGTTTAAACGCGATATTTTAAAATTGTTTAGAAGAAATGATAATTTTTTAATCGGTGGTGACTTAAACTGTAGACATCAATCATGGGGTTGTCTAAGAGCGAACTGTTGGGGTAATGATATTATTGCATTTAACAGATCGCTTACTTTGTAACATACTCTCGAACCGACATACTATCCAAGTTGTGCATCCCAAAATCCTTCAACGCTTGACTTTTTTGTTTCAAACAATGCTTTTCGTTTTTTCACAACCAGTTACCATTAATGCTTTACGTTCGAATCACTTACCAGTATCCACTTGCCTTCAGAATTCTGTTAGTCAAAATAATGTGGTCCCTGTCAGCTACAATTTTTCCACTGCGAATTGGAATAGATACAATTCTTATATTTCTCAAAATCTAAATCAAAGGAGTTTATCTATCGATCGTATTACTTCACCTGAACAGACTGATGTTCTCTTAGATTCTTTTATGGAGGTTTTAAACAGAGCGGCCGAATTATCTATTCCTAAGACCCAATCCTTTCATGCAAATCAAATTATATTACCCGATTATATCTTACGCTTAATTCGCATGCGCAATTCGGAAAGAAGAAAATGGATTCGATTTAGATTTGATATTTATAAGAATAATGTTAAAATTCTGAACACAAAAATAAAAAACGAGATAGACATTTTTAGAAATAAAAAATGGAATAACCTCTTATCCAGTTTTGATAAGGGATCCAAACCTTTTTGGAAAGTAACAAAAATTATCAAAAAAAAAAGTTCAATTATTTCGCTTCTTCGAGTCAATGACAGTGTTCTTGTTACTCAATGACAGCATTGGCTGACTGTTTTTACCAAAATCATTTAGTCTCATCTCATCTCAGTGACATTGTTACTGACAATATTGTACAAGATAAGCTTATTGAGCTCAATTCCTTAACGAGTACCGTTAATAGCAACAACTTTTTTAAAAATAGTACTGTGAAGGAGTTGATTAAACAATTAAAACCCAAAAAATCAACCGGCCTTGATGGTATGAGCAATAGGTTGCTTAAAGCCTTACCGTCAACGGCCACTAAGTATCTTACAATGGTTTTAAACTGTTGCATGATTCTTACTTACTTTCCGAATGATTGGAAGAAAGCACAAGTTATAGCTATCTGTAAACCTGGTAAAGCAAAAGATAATCCTAACAGTTATAGACCTATTAGTTTATTAAGTGCTGTTAGTAAACTGTTTGAAAGGCTTATTAATCGACGATTACTAAACCATATTGAGGATGCAAACGTATACCCTAATGAGCAGTTTGGCTTTAGAGCTGGTCACTCCACAAGTCATCAAGTTTTAAGAATAAAAAAACACGTCAAAAGTAGCCTTAATTCCAAATTATCCACTGGTCTTGTGCTTTTGGACATCGAAAAACAAACTCATGATGTTTGGTTTTCCGACATATCTTACTAAATTAATAAGAAGTTTTTTACAAAACAGAAAATTTGCTGTTTACGCAGGTAGTGTAAAATCTACTCTATGTAATATAAAAAGTGGAGTTCCACAGGGTTCTGTGCTGGGACCCATTCTTTTCAATGTTTTCATGTCCGACCTGCCACCTTTGGATGTAAACACTAAATTTGCCATGTTTGTTGACGACACAGCCCTTTTTTCGTCTAGTCTATTGCCTCATTGTGCTCTCAATAGTTTACAATTCTCACTGAATACCCTGCAAAACTTTTTTCGTAAGTGGAAAATCAAGGTGAATGTCCAAAAATCACAAGCTTTTTGGTTTTCTCGGCGAAGAAAATCAGATTTTTTACCACAAAATACACTACAGCTAAACTCTGTTGATATTGCTTGGTCCGAAAACTCCAAATACTTAGGGATAACACTTGATAAGAAACTGACTTTCGACAATATGTTTGTGCTAACACGATAAACAAAACTAATCTTGTAATTAGAATTTTATACCCGTTCATAAATCGCAAATCAGGTCTTGGTATGCATAATAAAATTTTGATATTCAAAACTATTTTCCAGCCTATACTTACTTATGGTGCTCCAGTGTGGTTTGACTGCGCTGAAACCCATTTAAAAAAGCTTCAAAGAGTGCAAAACAAAATATTAAAATTAATGCTAAACTTGCCAAGGCATTATTCTACAGCCAGGCTTCATGATAAGGCTAATGTTAATCAACTTAAGCTTGTACTCTATAATTTGCAAGACAACTTTTTTAGAAGATGTTCTTATTCTGATAATGAGCTAATTCTTAATCTTATAAATTAGATATTTTATTCATATCACATTTGGGTTGCTGTGCAATTTTAGTTTTTAAGTATCATATAAGGGTTTTTTTCTTGTAGATTTTCCCTTGTTATTTTTTTCCTTTTCATTTAAATCATTTTTCATATTAGTACTTAATTTATATTGAAGCTGTAAAAAAATTAATTTTCTATATCTCTTAAATAAACACATAATGTAACTGTAAATATTTTTGAACTGCAATAAACATAAATAAATAAATAAATAAAAAAATACTTCTAATTTCTACTTCTTTCTGTTATACGTTTTTTATTGCTATATTTTGAATAGCTGTATCTTAGAAACTTTTGAATCTACAGAAATGGTATTGGGCTCAAATTAAAGAAAATTTTGGAAAGATGAAAACATAGAACATATTTTAAACTCTAAAACGAGCCAACAAAATCGTTTTTTTTTTGCATTTTTAACAATGTTGCGTTTGGCGCTCGAGGGTTTAACATCGACTTAACATCATAAACAACTCAGCGAAAAATTAGAACTACTGGATTTGACGCAAGGGCTGATGTACAGTGGGGTGCACAAATGAATACATGTTTGTACTTCGTGCACTTATTGCTGCAGCATATTTTTGTGTCCATTATTTCATGTTCAATTCTCAACAAAATGGTTTTTAATAAAAAACGGAAATCAACTTAGACTAGGGAAAAAAAATTAAAATTAAAACAACTCGCATGTATTCAATTTTGCACTTTACACCAATAGACAATAAAATTTCTTCTTAGTACTTCGTCTATTGGTCTTTATTACGTAAAACACTTTTTACACATTTTTACAAATTCTCTATATTTCCTATTTTGGGTGTACTCGCTGCCAAAGCTGGTTCAGATTCGTTGGGGTCGATCTGTATTGTCCCAACCCTATTTTCACTACTGACCACAATTTCTCATCGGGATTAAGGTCAGGACTTTATGCTGGACACTGCATTAGCTTACAATTTTGTTGGGTGAGCCATTCCTTCACGATTTTGGACATTTGCTTTGGGTCTTCGTCCTGTTGAAATATTACTTCGTCCTCAGGATAGGGGCTCCTATCTACAAAATCGAGAAGATGAGTCTGCAGAATGTGTGAATAGTCTTCTTTCCTCTTATTTCATCTATTTTTTTGGAGTGGTGCAATGTGGAACCATATGAAGCAACCCCATACCCGACGTACTGGGGTTCGTTATTTCTAATCTGCTGCAGCAAGTGGTGCACGAAGTACAAACATGTACTAATTTGTGAACCCCACTGTATATAGTTACTGTACTTCTATTCTTCGTTACATTATCATTGTTTTTTAATAAACTATTGTTCTTGAAAAAAAACTACAAAGTTAAACTTTATACGGAAATCAATATTACCGGTATTTAATAATGCTTGGAAATTATAAGGGTTTTTAGCTATTATAGTTTTTAAGTAATTTATAGGTAAAAACAACGATTTTTTTCAATTTATCCAATAATTAATAATAAATTATTTACACTTCATTTAAAGCCGGGGAGCTAGTTTACCTTTTGAAAACGTAATCCTGAAAAGGCTTATTTTTGTGAAGCCCAGATCGGTTAGTAGGTCTCAAAAATAATCATCTGGCAGTCGTCCAAAAGAAATGTCAAAAAGATTGGAGTTATTTCCGCCGTTTTGAATCACCCACCACGAAAAGAAGTCTTGTTTCACGACGAAAGAAAATAAAAAAAAAATAAACAGGGTTGTAGGTAAAATAATGTTGTAAAGCTTTTTGAAATTTACTGTATAGTTTTGGGCTTAATTAATGTTGTAAAGCTATTTTTAAGTAATTAATCGTATTTTCATCAAATAAAATCAAACCTTAATTTTTCAAATGAAAATAAAATTTTTTTGGCAATAGGCCTGCTGCAAGGTAAGCCGCGCGCCAACACCTATCAAAACATAACTCACAAACTATAACAGCTAAATGCCTGTGAAAATTCCATGTATTTGTTATAAGGTCAACGTATTTCAAGTTTCATAATTTTAATACAAAGGTTTAACTCGAATTAAAAATAAACAATCTTTGGATAAAATCAAGAACATTTCTTGAAAAATTTCGTTGTTCTCATCTATGTATTATAACTCAAAAACTATAAAAGTTAAAAATGTATAAACAATTCAATAAATAGGTATTAACCTTAACCTTATAGTTAAGGTTTAAAAATTATAGGACAAAAAGTTCAGCTATTTGTATAAGAAACTTCAATTGAAAAGAAGGTTAGAATTAAGTTAGACTTGAAAACTGAACTTTTGGTCTATTGCACCCTCTTCTTGGCTGCAAGAAGATTTCCTTTACAACTCTGCCTCAAAATTAATTCCTTTTAGGTATTTTATTATTTGGAGTACGTCGAGGGATGGGAATGCTTTCTCTGTAATCAGGTGGTGTCCAAGATTTTTGTGCCGATGGTGTATGAGTGCCCCACAGTTACCGAGTATATGATCCGGTGTTTCGGCATGTTCATTGCAGAACCTGCAGGTGGCACTGTTTGAAAGTTCAATGTTGTGAGGGTTTTTCTCAATTTACAGTGGCCTATTAGGATGCCGGTTAGTATTCTGAGATTGTGTCTGCCTTAATCAATGCAAGATTTGAAACGCTTTTGGTAGTAATTCCCAAGTAACATTTTTGCCTGCCTTAATTTAAGAGTATCTTCCCAGATTTTATTTCTAGGTATTGGTTTCCTCCTCATTCCTGATCCTGTTTTTGATCATATTTTCTCTTATGCCGCAGTATGACTCAGGGCCTATAAGGGGTGCTGTGGACCCTGCCTTTGCTGGAGATTCTGCGTCTTCGTTTCCCTGAAAAACAACGTTTCCAGGAACCCAGTACAGTGTTACTTTGTTTTTTTTACCCAGTTCATTAAGCCAATCCATGCATTCCCATACTAACCTAGGGCTTATGGTGTAGGAATTTATTGCCTTTAACGTGGTTGGCTATAAATGATCAATTAACTTCGATATAAAATCAGCTAACACTAAATATATCATAGAGATAATCGGTAATTTCTGGCTTCCAACAACAAAATTAACTGAGGCAACCAAGCAAATTTAAGTACGCCATCGTCTTCAGCATACCCAATTATACTAAATAGTCTGTATGTAGATATAAATTGCATTTATGAGCACAGTGCTATTAATTCGTTTTGCTTACCTCGACCATTTGTTCAAAAAATAAAATGCACGACTGGGTCGCACGTACTTGCTCTTAGGGTCAAAGTTGCTGTGGATCCTACAGCTTTATATATAAAGTTTCTTAATTTTATAAGAAATTAAAAAATAAACATAAAATTTATTACTAAAATGACTTAAACAACTTCTTAAATATTTTGTTAAAAGAGATTAATTTTTAGAAAAAAAATTTTAAAAATCGTTGGAGCCGTTTTAAAAAAAATTAATTATTTATGTACAAAAATTCTAAAGCTTTGTTTAAAAAAAAGTTTGAATGCCAATTTGAAGAAAATATTAATGGACATCTAAAACCAAAATTAAAAAAAAATCATTCGCGCGTTTTCGAAAAATTGATTTTTGAAAAAAAAATTTTGAAACTTTTTTTAAAAATCCAAAAATATTTTTTGAAAATTTTGTTATACAATAACTTGAAAATTGTTGAGAACCTCTTGTGCAAAAATTGTCATCGAAATCCGTAGAGTCGCTTATGAGAAAATCAGAAAAGAGAAAAACAGCTCTATGGGAGGTACCATTATTAACCGAAACTACGACCTTGCCTTTTGTATTACACATAAAAATTTTAATCAAAATTGTTAAGGCCGTTTTTGAGAAAATCAAGTTTTTCCATATTGGTTGTATGGCAGGTACCGTTAATTAAGGTCCTAAAAAAAATTTCAATTTCCCCTCTAGTGAATCATCAAAAACCCTTAACTACCAGGTTTGAAGATAATCGCTTAAGTACTTTAGGCTCTAGCTCAAGATAGATACATTCAGACTGACAGACTGACAGACAGACAGACAAAATTGCGGGACTTTTTTCGCTTTCTTGATCATCTTAATGTCATGTCTAATTGTTATCTCGAGTTCGATTTTGTTTACAAATCCTTAACTTGCCCTATAGTACCTGTATCGCAAGTAAAAACCTAAAAATTTAATTGTAAGAAGTGCGGTGTCTATATCCCTTCCTATAGTCAGGAGAGGCAATTTTCTAAAAAATACGACTTTTTTTACATTAGTTCTTTACTTATTTAGTTAGTTTCATTACTTTTTGTTCAGAGTTTTGAATGTTTCTAATAATTTGTAGTCCAATACTAAAAATTAGATGCAAAAATGTTTTTCAGTTTTGAAGGAAACTCAAAATATGTAGATCAAGATCACTATTTACAGGCCAAGAACTTCGTTGTTTAAAATTTGAGTGGTTTGCCTATAAATACTGATATAGACCTCGTTGTTTTCAGTTTTCTTGAAAATTAAGACTTTTTGCATTGGGTTTCTAGTATCGGACTAGAAATACATAGGAACTTTAAAAACTTTAAACTGACAGACTGACAGACTGACAGACTGACAGACTGACAGACTGACAGACTGACAGACTGACAGACTGACAGACTGACAGACTGACAGACTGACAGACTGACAGACTGACAGACTGACAGACTGACAGACTGACAGACTGACAGACTGACAGACTGACAGACTGACAGACTGACAGACTGACAGACTGACAGACTGACAGACTGACAGACTGACAGACTGACAGACTGACAGACTGACAGACTGACAGACTGACAGACTGACAGACTGACAGACTGACAGACTGACAGACTGACAGACTGACAGACTGACAGACTGACAGACTGACAGACTGACAGACTGACAGACTGACAGACTGACAGACTGACAGACTGACAGACTGACAGACTGACAGACTGACAGACTGACAGACTGACAGACTGACATCTATCGTCGTAATATTATGTCTGATTGTTATCTCGAGTTCGATTTCGTTTGCGAATCCTATCCTATTAAAGTAAAAATGATTTAGCATGAAAGTTGGTAAGGAGTTAGGCATATTGAACTATTGAGAAGTTTCTAAAAAATCAATACAATTTAAAAGTTTTTTTTTTTTTTATTTTCATCCAAACTTATTAATTTTTTGTTGTTTTACTTTCAGAAAATTAAAATTTCAAAGAAAAACCTGCAACTATCCTCTAGAAACACCATGGCCAGGTGTTTCAATTCTTAAGCCATTAATGGGTTCCGATCCGAATTTGGAACACAATCTAGAAACTTTTTTCACTATGGATTATCCAGTTGTAAGTATATATGAAAATGCACATGTGAAATGAAAAAAAAAACTATAAAGGGTGTTCTAGTAAAAATGCAATATTATTTTTTTTTAAGAATTGTTTTTTTTTTTTTATTTTCGAGGAACAATCACAGTTTTGAAAACATGTACTTTTTGGTGCCTAGGTAGTGACAGACTGGTTGGCATAAATCTGTGACTTAAGATAACTCCACAGACAAAATTGAGACCTCAGGAGCCGTTTATAGCGATCAGGAAAAATTTTCTGATGGATTTTTTATGTTGTTTTCATTCTCTTTAAAACACAAATACAATATTTATCAATGACGAAGATTTTGTGAAACGAAATTTTACAGTTAAACAATTTGTTTTTGTTAATTTATTATTTATTTATTTTCCTGATTCGAACAAATTTCTCGTGTCAGGAAAAAAAACACTGTTATTTATTAACAAAAAAAACTGAAAGTGATTATTGAAATCTAATTTATGTACTCTGTTCGTTGTGTTATCTAGTTTGTACTTGTGTACAAGCTCGAATGAGGAGCATTTCAAATCTTGCATTCTTATTGGAACACCCTTTACATACCAGAAATTTCTTTTATTTGTGCCCGTAGTGTTGGTATAGGTTTGTGTAAGATCTTTGTTAACTTAAATACAAGTTGACATGTTTTTCTACACGTAGGCAATTAAATATCCTTCTTTTTTCTGATAAGGTTAGTTATGTTCTTTGTGTTTATATGTACATATTAGCTAGTCCTAGTAGTGTGGTCCACCTCTTAAGGCGACAAAAAACATAACATTTAACAATTGGTTGGACGTCTAAATCCAAATCAAAGTTATTGGGAAATCGAGTTCAAAGGTTTGGAAGGGTATTTTACAAAAACCAACCGCTGGAAATTTATAATTGTTTTAACATGATAATAAGTGCAGTAGACAAAATTTTACAAAAAAATGCATATCACAATCGCAATAATTTAACTCGCTTGGCAGCATGGACACTTCAGATTATTACAATTTCAAAGTTGTCATTTAAAAATTCAAAAAAAAAAATAATTCGTCAATAAAAAAAAAATACATATGAATCAAATTATTAATTGGAATATTTACCAGTAGAAGATTCCTACACTCGTTTTAACAACGCGGAGAACCGAAAACCAAACAATTAATATTTTTTCTGATATGTTTGTCAAAATTTGAAATATAATTTGAAATGTATTTATGTAAAAATTTTAAATATAATAAATAAGCTCTAAATAAATTTATGACATTTATGGAAAATTCATCGCAAACAAATTCTAAATGTATTTAATTTTATATATCTGTTGTTATTGTTGTTACATGCTAATTTTGTTTTAAAGCGTATACCTGCGTGCAAAAAAACACGGAAACAGCTCAAAATACTGCAATAATGTGGCAAAAGTTTACTAGTTCTTCAATGTATATCTATTAAAAAGCCATTTTTTTGTTGTTGACAAAATTGATAATTATTATTGTTATTACTGTACTATTCGTACTAGAATGTTAGCTTATTAGACTTGACCATTCTTTTTTCCGTCAATTTCATTGAATGTTTGAACAACAACAACAACTTAAAGGCGCTACCACTCTTGTTTGGCTGGAGATATAGCTATTTCGTGCTTTGCCACTTATGCACTCATCAGTCTCCTTTTTGTGGTGCTGAGCTTTAATCCAATTTTATTATGAAAAACTTTCTATGCACACCATGGGAATCGAACCCACGCTATCAGATCTTAGCTCAGTCTTAGAAGTCGTGTGCACTACGCACTCCACCACTTTAGACCACTGACGTCACAGGTCGAGATGTGTTTCTTGTTTATCCAATGCATTTGGAGTCACAGCATTTTTATTAGCGCCTTTAAGTATGCTATCTTGTTCCGCCTCCATTTTTCTCCATACCTTATTTCGATAGACTACAAAAAAAAAAAAAAAAAAAAGTCTATTAAGTTATTATTATTGTTACTTGTTGTCCAATGCATTTGGAGTCACAGCATTTTTATTAGCGCCTTTAAGTATGCTGTCTTGTTCCGCCTCCATTTTTCTCCATACCTTATTTCGATAGACTACAATTCGTAGTACGTATCAAAGGGGGAGAGGTTGGAAGATCGGTAACAAACCAGTCTATTAAGTTATTATTATTGTTATTACTGTACTATTCGTACTAGAATGTCAGCTTATTAGACTTGACCATTCTTTTTTCCGTCAATTTCATTGAATGTTTGAACAACAACAACAACTTAAAGGCGCTACCACTCTTGTTTGGCTGGAGATATAGCTATTTCGTGCTTTGCCACTTATGCACTCATCAGTCTCCTTTTTGTGGTGCTGAGCTTTAATCCAATTTTATTATGAAAAACTTTCTATGCACACCATGGGAATCGAACCCACGCTATCAGATCTTAGCTCAGTCTTAGAAGTCGTGTGCACTACGCACTCCACCACTTTAGACCACTGACGTCACAGGTCGAGATGTGTTTCTTGTTTATCCAATGCATTTGGAGTCACAGCATTTTTATTAGCGCCTTTAAGTATGCTGTATTGTTCCGCCTCCATTTTTCTCCATACCTTATTTCGATAGACTACAATTCGTAGTACGTATCAAAGGGGGAGAGGTTGGAAGATCGGTAACAAGCCAGTCTATTAAGTTATTATTATTGTTATTACTGTACTATTCGTACTAGAATGTCAGCTTATTAGACTTGACCATTCTTTTTTCCGTCAATTTCATTGAATGTTTGAACAACAACAACAACTTAACTACGAATTGTAGTCCATCGAAATAAGGTATGGAGAAAAATGGAGGCGGAACAAGACAGCATACTTAAAGGCGCTAATAAAAATGCTGTGACTCCGAATGCATTGGATAAACAAGAAACACATCTCGACCTGTGACGTCAGTGGTCTAAAGTGGTGGAGTGCGTAGTGCACACGACTTCTAAGACTGAGCTAAGATCTGATAGCGTGGGTTCGATTCCCATGGTGTGCATAGAAAGTTTTTCATAATAAAATTGGATTAAAGCTCAGCACCACAAAAAGGAGACTGATGAGTGCATAAGTGGCAAAGCACGAAATAGCTATATCTCCAGCCAAACAAGAGTGGTAGCGCCTTTAAGTTGTTGTTGTTGTTCAAACATTCAATGAAATTGATAATTCTTCTTCAAAATTAAAATGAATATGAGCTTAATGGTACCTTAATTATTCTCTTTTTGTAAATTTTTAGTGGGATGAGTGTATGAACATAATACTTAACAAATTGTTGGAATAAAAATAAAGATTTCAAAACGAAAACACATTCATGCCTGTTACCAAAATAAAATTTCAATCATTGAATCAGTGGATGAACTGCTTTATAGATCCACGAAACAACATTGCCACTTATTGAAACTGCCCCACGACTAATTTCATTGTTCACATTTATCAACCCTTTTGAATTATGTACGGTAGTTCAATAATTGGCGATTCTTTAATCGATTATGTTATACATACATATGTATATGATTATGAATCTTACAAAATTCTGAAAATAATTTAAAAAACTCTTTTGAAAAATATTATTAAACAGCGCGTGCTTTTTAGCATTTGCGAAACGAGTTTTTATAAATTATTTTCAGAATTTTGTAAAACAGAATTATAAAAATCAAAATTTTAAAAAGCAGAATCTTTAATGCAGAATTTTGAAAGAAGAATTTTGAAAACAGAATTTTTTCGCTGTCAAAATTTTGACCCCAACACAAAAAACACACCTAATATCATGTATTATGTATTTGGATATACGTTGATGAAATTTGTAATGAAACAATTCATAATGCTTATTTTTATTTTACACTTCAGGTTATTTGAAGTTGTGAGCTTAGAGCAAGCTATTATCTACAACCAAAGGCTCATCATAAGTGCATGTGTTAGTAGTTAGTAAAATAAAATAATACAACCTTACACATGCACAATATATAAATAAAAACATACATAAACAATATAAGATAAATAAATTATTCTAAACAAGGAATGACAGTCCCGATAGTGGAGCACTGATCCGAAACAATGTTTTTAATCCACTTTTAAGGTAGGAGTACTTACCCCTGGCTCTTACAACTTTCAAATAATTGTAATTAACTATTACCTTATCTGAAATCTTAAAAAAATCATGACTGTTCTTTTTTTTCTTTTTTTTTCGATTGAAGTCTATAGGAGCCTGGTCAAGAACAAATTGGGGGAAAATTTCTTTTTATGTTATTTTATTTTTATTGTTATTATTGTACTATTCGTACTAGAATGTCAGCTTATTAGACTTGACCATTCTTTATTCCGTCAATTTTATTGAATGTTTGAACAACAACAACAACTTATAGGCGCTACCAGTCTTGTTTGGCTGGAGATATAGCTATTTCGTGCTTTGCCACTTATGCACTCATCAGTCTCCTTTTTGTGGTGCTGAGCTTTGATCCAATTTTATTATGAAAAACTTTCTATGCACACCATGGGAATCGAACCCACGCTATCAGATCTTAGCTCAGTCTTAGAAGTCGTGTGCACTACGCACTCCACCACTTTAGACCACTGACGTCACAGGTCGAGATGTGTTTCTTGTTTATCCAATGCATTTGGAGTCACAGCGTATTTATTTTATTTTATTTTTAAGGAATTTCCAATGCATACCAAACTTTCATTATATAAATTAATATGAAGTTTATGTTCTCTCCCGTTCACTTTAAGTTTAGAAGATATTTTTTTTTTTTTTTTTTTTTTTATGTTTATTTTTTATTCCATTCACTAAGTATAATTTTAATAATGATAACATAAGTATAAATTAAGAAAAAAAATAATAGGTATCATTCTATAGTTTAAAAACTAGAGGCGAATGAACCATATCATAAAATTTAAAGCATATGTGTAAAGTAAATGAATATTTGGGGTACTTTGTTACATGCAATTAGCAAAAAAGTTAATAGAAATAATAGTTAAGTGAGAGTAAAGCAAAAATTGAAAAAAGATATAATTACAAGCTAAAATGTTATCTTTTATGCTATACTTAAAAACAAACTTTTGACCATCGAACTGTTCATTACAAAGAGCAGGGTTGTAACATAGCTCAAAAGTGAGCTGCGCTCAGCTCACAGCTCAGCTCTTATTTGAGCTAGCTCATTAAGTTGAGCTACCTCACATTTGAGCTTATGAACCAGCTCAAATTAATGAGCTAGAGCAAATGTGAGCTAGCTCAAATGCGAGCTAGCTCAAATGTGAGCTAGCTCAAATCAGAACTGACCTGTGAGCTGAGCTGCCATTTGAGATGAGCTGTCGTTTGAGCTGAGCTGTCACTTGAGCTGAGCTGTCATTTGAGCTGAGCTTCATTTGAGCTGAGCTATCATTTGAGCTGAGCTGTTGATTTGAGCTGAGCTGAGCTGTAATTTGAGCTGAGCTGTCATTTGGGGTGATCTGATTTGAGATGAGCTGGAAAGCTGAAGTAAACCAACCTGAACAAACCCGAAATATTCTACGTAAAACTGAATGCAGTAAAACTAAATTTTGATATAATATAGATTAGATATAATAATGATATAATATAATATTATATAATTGGGAAGAAAAATGGTTTGGAAGTAGGTATAGTAAGTTAAGTTACGATTTGTACTATTTTTGCAAGTTACAACATCGAGGCAGAAGAGAGGGCAAGTGAAATATATATCTTCAAAGAAACACCATAAATATTAATAAAAAAAACTTCTCGATAATAGAATTTTTCCAGAAATCGATAATTAACCATTTTGACCGCAAAACAGATTTTATTAAATAACTTCTATAATGTAACAAATTTATGAGGATGATAAAAATATGTTGGGTTACGATCATTAAGGGAACATTAGGGCAATAAAAGTAAACCGATGGTATATATGAATGGCTCTTGCGATTTCAAAAGTCAGGTATTTGGGATTTTCTTGAAGTATTTGCAATCAATGTGGTTTCAGTGGCAATCATCAGTGGTTTTTCCGATGTCCTTTTGGTGAATGAGATATACATTAATGCAAGTTTAGGTAACTGATTGGTAATGAAAGGGTTGTAATTGAAATAAAAAAAACCCAAAATTTTACAATGGGTGATTCTGGTAAATTTGTATGTTTTAACCTGTTAAAAAAACAGAACGACTGTATAAATGCATTTTGTAAAATATCAGTCTCCAGTTGACGCCAAGTGCTAACCGCGTGTATCCAATTATAATTGTCCGAGTGTCAGTAGCAACTTTATCTATCAAAAATAATCTTTTATTATGTTTGCTACGCAATAGTTAACAAATCTACCATACCTACAAGTATTACAAGTATTTAACTTCAATCTACAAACATGCAATTCATAGAGCAGAAATATGATTTTAGGATATATCCATAATGTAAAGTTACGACAACACCAGATTATTCAATTTGCAATGTTTTATCAAAAAAAATTAAATCAACTCTTACCATAGAAGAAATCAGCGCAACTGGACTGAATTAACTTAGCTCAGCTTAGATGAGCTCAGCACAACACAGCTCAATCAGCTCAGCTCAGCTCAGCTCAAGTAACAGCTCAGCTCAACTTACAGCTCAACTCAAATAGCAGCTCAGCTCAAATCAGCTCAGCTCAACGGGCAGTTCAAATTTGAGCTAGCTAAAAAAATGAGCTAGCTCACACTGAGCTAGCTCAAAAAAAGTGCTAGCTCAAATTTGAGCTGAGCTGTGAGCTGAGCTGAAATTTGAGCTTTTTGCATCCCTGACAAAGAGCCATTTTTTTACTGATTTCAAAAATAAATTGAGAAAGTGAAGTTTTCTTGTTTCAAAAGGCAACTGGTTAAAAAGTTTAGGTGCTGTCGCAGTGTAAAAATTGGAGAATTGAGTTCTATTACTTATTGGGATGTTTACTAAAAAGAGAGCATTAATTCTTAGGCTATGTGTATTTGAGCTTCTGAGTACCTGGCTGTATCCACTTCTCATAAAATAAACTTTAAGTACCTTATATACATAAAGATGCTTCAACGGCAAGATGCGACGATCTTGAAATAAAGGCCAGCTATGTGTTACCCTTGATTTTTTACATACGATTCGGACAATATGTTTCTGCGCTGTAATTATGGGATAAAGCGTGCTTTGATATGCACCTCCCCAACTGGTTATTCCATACTGTATCTTAGAATGCACGAGACCAAAGTATATTGTTGTTAATAGATTTTTCGTACAAGTTCGTTGTAATAAGAACATTTTACGTGTTACGGACATCATGTATTTTTTTAACTCTCCAGTATGTTGTTTCCAATTAAAATTTTTGTCAATTGTTACTCCCAAATATTTAAAACTATTAACGAAATCAACTTTAAAACAATCATTGGAGCAAGGTGTCGTATGTTGAAAGTTTGATTGTCCACAAGAATGTGTGGCTAGGCTAAGTTTGTTGCATGTTCCTGAATGAAAAATAACATTACAGTCCAAAATTGGAGCTGTTTTTTTTTAAATTGCAAACCATTATTTTGGTTTTTTTCACTTAAAATGAGCTCATGTCTCGAAAACCATTGTCTAAGCACATTTAAATCTTTTTGTAGCATAGCGATCAATTCAAATAGCGAATTGCTCACATATGTTAGTGCCATATCATCAGCAAACGCTGTTATTTTGCTAATTGAAGATTGTTTAAAGACAGAGTTTATATATATTAAAAATAACATCGGACCCAGCACAGATCCTTGAGGAACGCCGGTAGTTAGCTGCAGAATATCGCTATATATTCCATCGATCTTAACTTTTTGCTGTCTTGCCGATAAATACGAAGCAAACCAATCGAGAACTAGACCTCTAAAACCAGCTTTATAAATTTTTTCTAAAAGGATCTGGTGATTGACCAAATCAAATGCCTTAGTTAGATCAATAAACAACTCAAGAACACTTTTATTGTTATTAAAACCTTCACTAACTTCACTGCAAAACTTTAATATTGCATCTTCAGTACATCTACCTTCACGAAATCCAAACTGGTCGTTGCTAAAAAACTTATTTTTTTCTAAAAATGCCACCATACGATCCTTTATGAGCTTTTCAAAGTTTAGAGAACGTTGGTAATATGGAGATTGGCCTGTATTGACTCATAACACTACGATTACCCTTTTTAAACAAGGGAATGACTTCGGCTTCTTTCAAAGAAGTTGGAAAAATTCCAGAGGTCATACTCATATTGAATATGAAGCTAAGCACGTCAACAATATAAAAGGCAATTTGCTTTAGCAGGGAGTTGGTTATATTATCCGATGTACTAGAGGACTTGTTATCGAGGGACATTATTTTCTTATATATTTCGTGAGATGTAAACGGAAAAAATACAATACTATTGCTTTGAAATTGATCTTCTACCAGATCTGGATAAATATTGCAATTGCAATTATTATTAAATGTAGGACAAGGTTTTAAATTTGACGCGACAGAGGTAAAGTATCTATTAAAATTATTTGCGATACCAAATGGATTAGTGATAATTTCGTTATTAATTTCTATTTTTGATATGGAATCACTGTTTTTTTGTTTGTTTAAGATAGAATTAACAATTTTCCATTCTTCCTTAATGTTTCCTCTACAAGATTCAAGCTTATTAGAGTAAAATCTATCACGACTAATTCCAATTTGTTTTTTTTACATTTGCACTAAGCTTAGAGTAGTATTTTTTCAAACTTTTATTTTGTGGATGCCGTTTACATTTTTTCCAAAACGAATTTTTCTTTTTTATTAAAAGAACTAAGTTCTCGCTAATCCATGGTCTAAAGCGTTTAAGTTTTTGAAAATTGTTAAGGTTGGAGCGAGAAGATGTTGAAACATCAATATGTATTTTAAGAATGCTCATAAATATGTCATACGCATGAGAAGGATTATTTTCACTATAAACCTGATCCCAACATTCGAATTTTAATGCCTCCAAAAGTATTGGAAAATTTATAGTTTGTTTGATTAGAATGGAATATTCTTTTTAACATTATTCTGAATTAATCGTTTTAATTTTAAGATTGTCATACAAAGGTCTGTAATTTTAAAATCGATTACTTCACTTAATAGCCCATCAAACCAATTTGACTGCAATCTTAAAAATATGTGATCGATACAAGTCTGGGACGTATTTGTTATACGCGTAGGTTCATTTATAATTGACTTTAGCCCATAAGAAGACATAAGCATTAAATAATTGTCCGAATCTGAATTATTACTAAGAATGTCTATGTTAAAATCTCCTATTAAAATGAGATTCGTTGTTTTAATATTCTTTAAAAGATTTTCTAATTCATCAAAAAAGATACTCAAGCTTGTTTCATGTAAGCGATACACACATAAAAAACTAAATTTTTCATCATGAAAAACACAATTTACTTTAATTATATCTGCACTGGTCAGATTATAAGAAACAACTTCGCATTCGTATGTTTCTTTGATAAACACTGCAACACCACCTGCACTGTATGAGTTATTACAGTTGCCATATAATACAAAACCGGGTATATTGTAGTCTGAAAGTTCGAGGTCGTACAGCCAAATTTCTGGTAAAAAAATTAAATCAGCTTCAAAATTTAAAGCCTCAAAATGAGCAAGAAAAGAATCAAAATTTTTTCTCATACTACGAATGTTTTCATGCATTATTAAGGGTGACGTATATTCAAAAGTATTTACATAATTTTTTGCATTACAAGAAAATTCTGGATTCATAATTTTATAGCAATTAAATATATACTTTTTATAAGTTATTTAAGTCATCAGAGCAATTTACTCTGACAACACTGTCACCTTCTTTCTTGCGCAAAAAAATTACATTATTTCTCATCCATATGAATTTATATTTTTTTGTCACCTTCACCTTCTTAGATAAGACGTCATGCTAGTATAAGACGTCATGCTGTTATTAATGTAAATGTTTGTGCCATCATGATCATCACCGAATATTTTTGTTGTAATTTGTTCTCTTTTTATGTGTTTCATCTTCATTATTTCATCCTTAGTGTGGCGACGGGTCATCTTTACAACTATGATGTTTGCGTTTGGAGACGATGTGCTGGCTTTGGGCGCTGAATTGAGAGAACCAATGCTTTTATTAATTTTTTTCATATAGCAATAGTCAATGTCTTTCTCATCAATTTCTATCCCCGCACAATGTGCACGGCTAGTTGAGAGGCACTTTTGTTCTCAATGTTAGGCACATTAAAAATTTCTATTGTGTTAGAGAGGTTCGATTGTTCTAAAAAATTGACTTTTTTATTTAATTCACTCATTTTTGCTTTAAGCTCAGTGTTTTCATTTTGCAGACCACTTATGACAGAAATGAAATTTTGATTTATTCTTTTTAACTCGACCAGTTCATTATACACAGCTTCAATTGTTATTGCATTTGTAGTTTGATCATTTGGAGGGAGCGAAGTGCAACGCAAACATTTCCATGATATTTTGTCTTTTTTCATGGACTCAATGTCTACCGGTAGCAAATTCACACAAGCAATATGATAAGTTTTTCTACATTCACTGCAATTTATCTTGCTTTCACCTCTAACAAACTTTTCGTTACAAAATATGCAACTCATAATGACCGATTATGATAGTTAAGTTAAAACACAAAGTAAATCTTTATTATAATTTATATGTAATTTGTAAACCTTTGCCGATAATGCTTGATACGTGCGTACCCCACAACACTCACAAGCTCACATAAATTGTTTTTTTACCCCAGTAATAGGGTAATATTTCCAAGACGAAAAGATCTTTTTAGTACTCACTTTTAGAGTAATAGGTTTCTAATGAATGGTCTTGTATTTTTATGTCTTAAATGGCACAAGCAGCGGGATTACACAGTGTGTGCCAAAAGAGGGTAAAAAAAGGAAGCGGGTGGAAACCTATCACATTTTGTAGAGCTTGTTGCACTGATTACAAAACGGTATGTAAACTCCTTAACACCCCCAAAATTTGGACTGTTAAGCATATGAATGAATGAATTAATATTAGGGGAATAGCACTGCGACCTATAGATCTATTGTACCCCATACTTGGTACAACTCTGTCTCCAAATTAATTCCTTTCAGGAATTTAAGAACTTGGAGTACGTCGAGAGATGGGAATTCTCTCTCTGTAATCTGGTGTTGTCCCAGATAATTGTGGCGTTGGTGCATGAGTGCCCCACAATTACCGAGTATGTGATTCGGTGTTTCGGCATGTTCGGCATCTGCAGGTGGTACTGTTTGACAGTCCAATGTTGTTGAGGTGTTTTCTCAATTTACAGTGGCCCGTAAGGAAGCCAGTTAGTATTCTAAGATTGTTCCTGCCCAAACTAATGCAAGCTTTGAAACGCTTTTGGTTGTAGTTCCCAAGTAGCATTTTTGAATGCCTTAATTCAAGAGTATCCTCCCAGATTTTGTTTCTATTGGCTTCCTCTTCATTCTTGATCCTATTTTTGATCATGTTTTCTCCTATGCCGCAGTAGGGCTCAGGGCCTATAAGGGGTGCTGAGGCTCCTGCTTTTGCTAGAGAGTCTGCCTCTTCGTTTCCCTGTACACCAACGTGTCCAGGAACCCAGTACAGTGTTACTATGTTCTTTTTATTCAGTTCATTAAGCCTATCCACGCAATCCCATACTAACCTAGAGTTAATGGTGAAGGAGTTTATTGCCTTTAACGCGGCTTGGCTATCTGACATAATGGCAATGTTTAAGTTTTTATATTTTCTTTCGAGATTTCGTTCTGCACACTTGCCTATAGCGTTTATCTCAGCTTTAAATATGCTAGGGGACTTCCCCATCGGAATGGAAATTTTGGTTCTTGGCATAAAAATTCCTGCCCCAGTCCCGTCGGAAGTTCTCGATCCATCAGTGTACCACTTGATGGCGTTTGCATTGAGAGTGTAATTCTTAGATTCTCCTACCCACTCTGCCTTGCTAATTAACTTTGTTTGGAAGTTTTTCTCGAAATTGTATTTCTTGATCATGCAATCTCTAGGTATGTCAAGAAGGTTTTTAATTGTGGAGTTGGAAAGTGCGTCCCTCTCTCTGAGGTTAATGCATTTACCAGTCCCAATTCCCTCCTTGGCGAACCTCACAATTGATCCTTTAGCTGCACTTTGTATGACCACGTGTAGTGGTGTCATGTGGAGAATGACCTCCATTGCCGCTGTAGGACAAGTTCTCATTGCACCAGTGATGCAAACACAGGCTAGCCTTTGAACTTTGTTTAGTACCTTTTTTGTCGTAACTAGCTCGGTTCTTTTGTGCCACGCAACCGCACCATAGGTGATGATGGGTCTCACCATCATGGTGTACATCCATCTGAGGATGTTTGGTCTACAGCCCCATGATTTGCTAGCCAATCGTCTGCATATCATTAATGCTTTTGTGGCTTTCCCGACTGTTATTTCTAAGTGTTTATTCCAGAGGAGTTTGCTGTCTAGTGTAATGCCTAGATATTTTACCTCCTTTCTGGTTTCTATGACCTTACCTGCTAATCGAATAGGTTTTATATGAGGTAGTAGTCTTTTCCTAGTAAATGATATAATTGTTGTTTTTGATGGGTTGACGTTTAGCCTCACTCATATACACCATTTAATAGTGACTGTCAGTCCCCTTTGGATTATATCGCAAAGAGTTTCTTCAAACTTCACGTAAGTGGTTGTGACTATGTCGTCAGCAAAGCCGATACATCGAATGCCGAGGGATGTAAGATGTTCTAATAGTTCATCAACTACAAGACTCCACAGTAAGGGTGATAGTACCCCTTCCTGTGGACAGCCTCTTGTTGTGATGATTTTCTGAGTTATATGCCCTGTAATTGCCTCTGCTGTGCGCGTACCAAGCATTTCACCAATCCATCTGGTAATGGTTATAGGAACACACTTCCTTACAAGGGTCCTAGTAACCGATTCATGAGAGATGTTGTCGAAGGCTCCCTCTATATCTAAGAAAGCACAAAGTGCGGTTTCTTTTTCATCTAAGGCTTTTTGTAAGGTATATGTGAGTTCGGAAAGGGCGGTCTCAGTTGATCTACCTGCTCTGTATGCATGCTGGCGATTGTTCAGAGGCATATTTACTAAAACTTCTGATCTTATGAAGTTGTCAACAATTTTTTCCAAAGTCTTCAGTGGAAAGGATGTTAAACTGATTGGCCTAAATGTCTTTGGATGCGTTGTATCTTTTTTCCCCATTTTGGGAATAAAGATTACCTTAGCTCTTCTCCAAAGACTTGGTATGTACCCAAGTGCAATGCTACTGCAAAGTATGCTTATTAGATATGGCATTAAAACCTCCTTACCGTTTTGTAGCAAGGCGGGAAAAATACCGTCTACTCCTGGTGATTTAAAAGGTTGAAAGGTATTTATAGCCCAGTCCATCCTTTTCCCTGAGCAGATATCAGAAGCTAACGTCCAGTCATCTCGTCTAGGTTTAAGAGGTGTTAAGCATATACCCACAGTCTACGTGGTTTAACCAAACCACATGTATTATACAATGTTGAAAAAATTCAATGTAACGATTGATTATACGCTTTAATGACATCACCAAAACTTTGAATGTCATTTATCTTAAATAAATAAAAGAAAATACATGAAACATTGGGTTGAAAAGGTTTAAATAACTTTTTACCAAAAGACTAAAAAATCTAAAATAATAATAATTCTGACAAAACGTTTTGTAATCAATGCAACAAGCTCTACAATTATTTATTTATTATATCATGTTTGTAAATTAATTCTTAAATCAACAATTAAAATAGGTATATATTTACATGTTCATAACTAAAATCACATAACTGCAATGTATTTCGATGCTTGCACTATTTTATAAGACATTGTATCTCAATGTGTTAAGCTATTGTCGTGATAAATAAAATAATTTTAATTTGTACTGTCTCTTGCGAGGAATTGTTGAAACATCCTAGAGTACTGTTTGTTACGAAAATTGCATCTCAACTAGCCGTTCGGAACCGGCATAAAATTCTAAGTCACTCTTTTCTTTCTAACTACTTGCACACAGGAAATGGGTGAGAGAGTCAGTCACTAGGCATTTGTTCTTCGTGAGCTAAATGCCAGTGCCACAATTTTTTTTATTTTTTTTCAAAACAAGACGTAAGCCAAGGAAATTGTGAAAATAAAATAGCCGTAAATTGTATACCAAATTTGAAGCATGCGTTTACTTCATAACAATTATATTAAAATTTAATTTTTTTTTTTTTTATATACATTGTGTACATATATGTCTGCGGGAAAAAGATAGAACAGCTTAAGTCCATTTTTTTCGTTTTGAGTAAATTAAGTTAAATTAGTTTTGAAAAAGAATACTTTTTTGGTGGAAATTTGTGGATTTCAGATTTTTGTCTGAATAAATTTAAAAAAAGTGGATTGTTGTTGTGAAATGCGTTGATTACAGCTAAACTTATCATTTTGTTCATGTTATGTTAATCATAATAGAGTACACATAATTTATATTCATAATCTGTCAAAAATTAATTTTTGTGGAAAATGGACTTATGTTGTCTGCCTATCTGCCACAGATGTACATCAGTCAACACAAAGTTAAGTATCTCAGCAATTGAAAGAGATACACAGAAAAAGATGAAACTCACCCGCTTTGAATCATCAAAAAATTTAAGTTAAATAGAAGCATGGTAGTTAAGAAAAATGTCTAAATTTTTATGAAAACTAAGTTTATTATTAATTCAAAGTGCTGATGAGCCCAGTATTCAAGACAATAAATTCGTTTTAGGTGGTAATAAATTGTACAACACTGATATTTTGGGGTGTTGATAGATACCAGTTGTGTTAAAGAAGTGTAAATAACTATGGTCTAAAAACGTACAGCCCTTCAAAAATTGTCATTTTTTTCAAAAATTAGGAAAATTTAATTCTAGGCGTATTTCGAGCAATTGCAGTAATACAAAATATTCTGTATCCTTGAAGATATAAGTTGTAAAACAAAATTTATCATAGAGATTTGCTTGTAAGATTTTTTTTTTATGTGAAATTTAGTTTACTACAACTTTGAGATTCACACTTTTCCTGTAACTATATTTATGCATTAACAAAAAACGAAAAAAAAATTACTTTAGTTTTTTAATTGTTATTGCATAAATGGTTACACACAATTTCACAAACATCTTTCTTTATACTGGAGACCTCAAAACGTAAAATCAATCCTACAATCACAGTATCTTCAGTGGGTCGGGGTCAAAATTCTGTAAGTGCCAAAATTCGGATTCCAAAATTCTGTATTCCAAAATTCGGTATTTTAAAATTCAAAATTCTGTATTTTAAAATTCTGTAAATTCAAAATTCTGAATTCTAAAATTCTGTAAATACAAAAGTCTGGATTTCAAAATTCTGTATTCCAAAATTCTTTAAATGATAAAAAAAAAATTGAAAAAAGTGCGCACTTTTTTTCATTATCAAATCAAGATAGTTTTATCATGTAAAAAATTTTGGATTACAGATTTTTGATATTTTAATTTTTAGAACTTTGAAGTATAGATTCCAATTCTAACGTAACGGACCGTTCCCCAAATAATTTGCATATATTTAATCGTGATATAAAGTGAAGTCAGAATAATGACCAATATTAAAACAAACATTTAACTGGGCGTGTTGTAACTAAATTAATTAAAAATATGCAAACTACACCCAAAAAAGTCGGATGTAGAAATAATGAAAACCGCGGTTGATTTGATTGCATTCTCTGTAAAAATCGACCGTTCATGTTGTCAATTTGACTAAGACCGGGTTGTGAAATCTATCACAGAACTTGTTGTAGAAATTAAATTATAAAAAAAAACAGCATTTCGTTGTAATTTTAACAACATTTTGCAGTCAAATGGAACGCTATGTTATAGAAACTACAAATTTTGCTGAAATGTTCACAACTCTTGTAGTCAAATTGAAATCTTTGTTGTCAAATCTACAACTATTTGCTGTCATTAAATTGACCTACAAAATTAAACTTTTTTTGGTAAGCTAAATAATACCATTCTATTTTGTATGTTTTTGAGATATTCCTGTTCGAATTATAACGAATAGTTAGAAAAAAACGTTAACTTCAACGTTTACTTAAAAAACGAAGGTTATTTTTTTTTTTAATATATACTGTTACTTAATTTGTGAATTGAATAAAAACTGTCCAACAGTCAATGAAAACACCTGTTTATAACTGTGAGTTTTAATGTAGAGATCTAGAGTTACAGAATTTCTAAAAGCAGAACACTGGATTTGCAGAATTTTGAAAAACAGAATTTTGGATTTACAGAATTTTGAAATACAGAATAATAAAAAAGCAGAATAATGGAATACAGAATTATGTTCATACAGAATTTTTTATTCAGATACAGAATTTTGGTCACACACAATAACGACCCGTTCCCATCTTCAGTATCTTCCAATGGTATGTTAATAAGGTAGAAATAGTTTTAACTTTGTTCACTGGTCCCAAAATTCTTTTTCGAATGCGAAACTTTCCCTAGTAGAGACATCGTCAGTAAAAAGAGATACGGTTAGATTCTATTTAAGTTAACAATAGTCATATCACCAATACGAAGAAGGGACTGAACGCCTAAATGACATTTTGCATTAAAAAAATGATATATTCGATCTTTTTTCATTCTTATCTTACCAATCTATTTGGAATTTATTTATCAATAAGAGAACCATCTGAAAGCAGTAAAAATAGAATTCATAGTCTTCTGAAGTATTTTTTTTTTGCAAATGGACGAGTTATTCCCTTCTTCAAATTTATGATTAAATTTATACATGTATTATTGAAAGCAATATTAATATATTAATATATACACAGGGTGTCCAGTAAAGAATGGATAACCTTGAAATGCCATTAAGCTGACTTCATGACCCTTCTAAAAAAATAGAAAAAAATCCTATCCCTAGTAATAGCTTACATATATGGCCTTTTTTCGTTCAGTGTATTTTTCAAAAACGTACTTTACATTTTTGTACGTAGATA
This sequence comes from Meliscaeva auricollis, assembly GCA_948107695.1. NCBI lineage: Eukaryota > Metazoa > Arthropoda > Insecta > Diptera > Syrphidae > Meliscaeva > Meliscaeva auricollis. Next base: position 4,442,572 of record OX403620.1, on the reverse strand, counting down.
CTCTACGTTTTTGAATTTCACTAATTTTTTTTTGCAAGTTAAAACAAAATTTGAATAGCTGTCAGAATTTTTTCTAAGGAAAGTTTTAAATTTATTAATTGATAAAATTGATGTAGAAGTTAAAGCTTCTTATATAAAGTTTTTTTAAAAAAATAATTTAATAAGGAATAAAAAAATTAAATTCATTACTAAAATGACATAAATAACTTCTTTAATTGTTATGAGCCCCAAACAAAGTATGCCAATTAATTTGATTGAGAAAGATACATTTTTAGAAAAAAAAAATTGAAAATCGTTAGAGCCGTTTTTAAAAAAACTGAATTTTTTATATATAAAAATTCTCGAACCTTGTTTAACAATAAAGTTGGTACGCCATTTTCAAGATAATATTATTGCACATCTAAGACCAAAATTTCAAAAAAATACTGTGACCGGTTTTCGAAAAATTGATTTTTGAAATAAAAAATTGAAAGATTTTTTAAAAATCCAAAAATTAGGTTTTTGAAAATTTTGATATCAAATTATTTTAAAATTGTTAAAGAGCTTTCGTATAAAAAAAATTCATCAAAATTGGATGAGTCGATTAAGAGAAAGTCAAAAATGAAAAAAATGGTTCTAGGGAGGTACCGTAAGTAGAATTTTTACAAACATTACATTCATTTCAAAAGTATGACCCTACTAACAAAAGCAGATGGAAGTCTTAAGAGCCGTTTTTGATAAAAGTTAACTTTTCCTTAATGGTTATATGACAGGTACCGTTAGTTTTGGTCCCAAAAAAATATTTCCCCTCTAGGGAATCACCAAAGACCCTTAACCACCAAGTCTCAAGAAAATCGGTTGAGGTATACACAGACAGACAGACAGGCAGGCAGACAGACAGATAGACAGACAGACAGACAGACGGACAAATTGAATTTCCAGACCCCACTTTTTTCGCATTCTCTATCATCGTAATGTCATGTCTGATTGTTATCTCGAGTTCGATTTTTTTTAACGAATCCTAAACTTGCCCTATAGTATAATATATCGCAAGTAATTAAAATTTTATTGTTTTCAGATTTTTTACACATCTGTTTTATAATTTGACACATACAATCGATTGTATCTTAAAACCTGTTTGGGAGTTGTTTAACTATACGTCTTGCATTTATTTTATCCAGGAATTAGATTAAATCACATCCTCGAGTGCGCTGCTTTATTTCATTTCATTTTCATTCCAAAGCTTTTGTTTTTTCTTTTGCTCCCATGTTCTCTTAATTTTCTTAACTTGTTAGTGTTACCGTTGGATATTTTTGAAAAGTTTCAAAAAGAGTGGCATTCGAAAAAAGGTGGACATAAAAACAATGATAAAGAAACACCATACTTTTGTTAAAATTGATCAGTGAAGAAAAATTTCACACAAATCGCACCAAAAGCGTGCTAATTGAACGAAACACATAATCTTAATAAACATTTTATTTTATTTGCTTTTTTTTCCTTTAAGGGAATTCTAAAATAATGGTATAGACATAAAAATAGTGACTCAGCGGCACAGCCTAAAAAAATTGACAAATTCACACTAAAGTGGCACAGCGGTAATGCTGTGTCTGATTCCATCTTCTCATTTTCTTAACCTCCCTGTACCTCTGCCTGTGCAAGGAGAAGCTTTAAGGCGGGCAGCAGATACACACATTTAAATGGACCGATGCGGTCTCTGTAAAAAAATTCCCCTGTCTGAATTTCTGTTTGTACGGACTTTTTAATCTCACTCCTCAGTTCTTAAGCAAGTCTGTTAACAGTCTGTCTTTCAGTGTGGAGTTCAACTAACTAACATGCACCCAATTTGTATTTCTCTGATTCAATCTTATGCTCATGCATCGTGAAATGAACATGATTGATCACAACGAAATTTTCACATGGTTTATTGAATGCCCGCGTTCACATTCGTATAGGATAGCCTATCCAAGATATCTTCGCTACTAGTATATTTGCGAATCTTTTTCCGACAGCTGTTAGTTAACATAGGATTACAACAACAGAAAGGTATCTGGATAGCTTTAGATTTTTATGTGAACACGGCCAATGTTAACAAATAATTTCGGAACAAAATTAAATTTATTAAGGGTGCTGCAAGAAATGTTTCTTTTTTAGTTCTAGAAAAAATTGGAATCTAATTACAAAAAAAGTTTTTGAAGCGTGTTTATTGAAATAATAATGTTAAATTAAGTATTTTGGCCTTAGGGTTGCTAAAAAAAATTCTGTCTTCTATATTTGTTAATATTTGAAAATCATAATCGTAGAGATACTTACAAATGGTGTGGTGCATTTTTTTTTGGAATTAAAAAAAAAAAAAAATAATTCTAAGTACCTACATGGAGAGTCTTTGAAGCGCATTTCAGTTGGTACAAGTTTTTCGAATTTAAAAAAAACTTGACTTGGTTAACATTTGTAAGAAAACTATCGAACTAACAAATAATGTTTTCAATAAAGGTTTTGGAAACACTTTTGCACTTTAGCAAAATTAAATTCAAAGAACAAAACATAAATTTGCCAACTCAACTCAATGCAAACATACTCAATTTAACATTATTATTTAAAAAAGCACGCTTTACAATTTCCTATTTTTTCCTAAAGTGAACAAATCTTGCCCCTATTCTGATATATTATTGGCATTATATACAAATTAATTTTCAAATCTGTTTAATTACTAAAAAATTGAGGTTTTAATCAAAACCAACATTACGATGATGGAGAAGACTAAGACAGCGGTTTTCGTCATGCCGTCTGTCGGTTTGTGCGTCCATCTGTACACATTTCCACTGCCCAAAACGCGTCAACGTATTGCCTTAAAATTTGGTACAGATGATTTTTATGTAATTTCAAAAGTTGTTTTTTTGTTTTTCAATATCTCATCTAGAACGAGTACTTCCCATACAACATTTTTGAGTTATTCGAATTTTCTCGAAAACGGTTCTAACGATTTTGATTAAACTTTTTTTTGAAACATCTATCGAGCAGTTTTTTTTTTAAATATTTTTTTATTAAAAAGTTTTCAAACGAATAAGAATAAAATTAGTTTGCTATTTTATAATAAATTTTACCTCAGAATCATGATATAAAAACTGATTGTACCTTTCAAATAAGACCAAAATTATTAAAATCGGTTGACGGTAAGTTAGCTGTTAGTTGCTCATTATCCAATGTCTTGTGTAAACACTTTTTAATGTAATGTAATTTCACCCTTGCATAAACTTTAAAACTTCCTTGCCAAGTTTCGATATCGAAAAGCTAATTGAAATTTAACTAAGCCTTCCTGCCAAAAAACTATATATATAGCGTACCTTTTCTTTCATTTTCCTCTTTTTTGCAAAAGCGCGTGCTTCACACTTAAAATAACCTCAGCTTCAAATTACATATAACCAATAATAATTTGATCTTACAAACTAGAATACTTTAAAATTACTGAATTATATTATAAAGGAAACTAATGTGAGTAAAGAAAAAATGAATTATATTAAAAAACAACTATAAACTCTTATTTTTAATAAAAGAATTTGTAACTCAACTGAACTATAAAAAACTGTGTTTGAGTTAACAAAAAGTTTCTGCTGTCGCCAAACTGCGACAACATTAGCTAAAAAGGGAGAAATAGAAATCGTGTTTACGTATTAATATAATGATTATTTATCAACATATAAAAAGTAAATAAAAAAAAAAAATTTACTGAACCAATCGAAAAAAATAATTTTTCAAAATAATTAAATATGTAATTCAAAAAGTGTTCCCGTTTAAAAAAAATATTTAGTTTTGCTTATTTGTGTATATGTCTCAATATCTACAGACATCGGATAACCAAAAGCTAAAGCTTTAATACATATAAAAGCCTTGTTATACATGTATTATATATGTGCGATAGAGGCGTGCATTTTATTTTTAACAATGTTTACTTGGACACATATATACAATTATATTATACAATTATGTATACCGGCTACATTGAGCAATGTTCTCATATGCTAATATTTATATAAACGAATATTTGTCTTTAAAATTTGCAAAGCGACGCGAGCACAGCTCGGCTAGTGTCAAATAAAAGCAGCTTGCATGATGATACCATTTTTGTTTGTACCTAGAGTAGAAAGGAAGTTATTGGTACTATCTATCTACATATGCAGTTAAATGCCATTTGTACTTAAAAATGCGAAAATCTTTAAAATTTGTTTTATAATGCAAAATGTTAAAAACGATATCTTTTGAACAATTGTTGTATTCGAAAATGTATGAATACTTGAATAATGGACTTTTTGAAAATTATGCGTGTTAAAGACAGATTTCAAAGTGGTTTAGTTGAGAATTTATATTCTGAAAGAAGGAGAAAAATACACTGAACGAAAAAAGCCATATCTAAGCTATTTACTTGGAATAGAATTTTTTTTTAGATGGGTCATGTGTTTCAGGGTTATCCATTATTTACCGGACACCCTGTATATTAATTTATATTAATATATTTTTGAAAGAAAAAATAAAACAGAAAAAAAATTACTTATATCACTTAAACAAACGGCTCATATAAAGACTCCATACGATATGTTAACGAAAATTCTGGTATTTAATTTTTTCCATTTCAGGTTTATTTCTTACTCATAGTGACTGGACTAGTAGCATTATATTAATGATATCTTAAAATTGATTTTGATTTTTTTGACGGCAGTATGAACTTCTGTTTTGCGTTGAAGAAAAAACCGATCCGGTTGTTCCTATTGTTGAAGGTTTAATGGTTAAATATCCATTAATTGAAGCTAATTTATTTGTTGGAGGATCTCAAGTTGGCGTGAATCCTAAAATAAATAACATGTTTCCTGGATATGCTGCAGCAAAGCATGAATTTATAATGATATCCGATAGTGGAATAAAAAGTGAGTTTTGCCACCGTTTTTTTTTTTTTTGTAATAGTGAAATATTTTACAGATTTGCGCTTTTTTTTGTAGTGAAAAATGACACCCTCTTAGATATGGTACAAAACATGACAGAAAAAACAGGGCTTGTTCATCAAATGCCATTTACTTGCGATCGTGATGGGTTTGCAGCCGCTTTTGAAAAGGTATGATGAACATTTTTCAGTGTAATAAAACGGATGAGTGGTTATTTGAAATATCGACATGGTAGATTTAGTGGAACTGCCAACCTATCTTGTAAGAGCTCCCCCGAACATCAAAATAGAGAAATGCCCCGGCAGGATAAATCTGCTTAGACGCAAACTTTAAAAGTAAGCCCCGAAGATCAAGCTAAAGGACGAGAACATCGCTCTTGCAAATGTAACACCGAGTCAATTTTAAAAAGAAATAATCAATTATGTTTATGTTGGCCCGGTTGTGTTAAAACTGGTTGAAATAGTATCATGTGTGGTACACATGACTCAGATATTCTGTGTAATCCATTTGAAATGGGGCAACGTTGAACCATACCGGTATCCATAGACTAGCATAGCCTTGATGAGGGTCATGAAGCAAATCACCTTCACCCTGCTGTAAAACAACCGTTTTGTCAAGGCAAAAGCTACCCTGGCTAAGCAGCTTCTATTTGTCTATTGAAACAAGTACTAATCCAACCAGATGCGAAGGTACCTTACTACACTTTTACTTTCCAGTGAATTTAGAAATGATACCGAGATCATCAGCTTGTACCAGCTTTTTCTCGTATCCCGTGAGGCCCTAGTCAAATGGGTTCTAAAAAGAATCGTTTGTACACCCTCAATTGTATCGACCAATTGCAACACGTTCCTTCTTTCCAAGGTCATGGCAACGTTAATCAGTTATAAACTAAAGAAATATCTCGAAGAACGAAAGCCGTTATCTGATAGTACATCCAACCGATCAGATTATTGCGCTTGATATTTCGAAAGCGTTTGAAAGAGCTCACTTATCGCATGCATTCGTTTTTGATGAATCCTTTCATCGGTGAATCGGAATTATCTTTCGGATCGTTAAATACAACTCGTATTGGATAGATTCAAGTCTGAACCACTCAAAATAAATGCTGTTGCTCTCCAGAGTTCCGTTCTGTTTCCGATTCTAAACTCCTAAGGCAAGTTTAGGGTTCGTAGAAAAATCAACTGGAAATAACAAACAGACATGACATTACGATGATACTTACTTATATCGCGCTCACAATCCAGAAAGGATTACGGCCTCAACCAACAAGCCTCTCAGCCAGCTCTGTCCTCAGCTAGCTGCCTCCAGACTTACGCCAAGTTGGTTGAGGTCGTTCTCCACTTGTGTGCGCCACCTGTTACGTTGTTTTTCTCTGCTACGTACACCATCAGGGTTGGATTCGAAGACTCTTCGAGCAGGTGCGTTATTTTCCTACGCTCCACGTGTCCCAGCCATCTCGGCCGCTGTGTTTTTAGCTTTTTGACCAGGTCAACGTCGCTGTACAGCCCGTGAATCTTCTTCCCCATACTCCTTCGATACACACAGGACCCAAAATCACTCGAAAACTTAAAGCAACCAAGCAGATTTTCATCGCAGTCTTTAAAGGCCCATGCTTCTGCCCTCAAAACAACACCCTTTCAAGCAAAATAATTTTGTCGACTCTGTAGATTCTTGGTTCCTAGGCCAAATTTAACATTTTACCAGTTTTCAATTGGGTACCAATTTTGTAAGAGATGTTAAGCATTTACTCCGTATATTTCCTCCACCTCAAAAAACACCCTTTTTTAAACAATGTGATAGACTCATTTGATTCTTAGTTACCATGACAAAGCAAATCTTTATACTGATTTTTATGAACTTATCATTTAAATTATTGGTTACTTGGGACTAAGCACAGATTTGCATTACTCTTCATAAAAACACCCTTTCACCTAAAATATTTGTATGTACTCTTTAGACTTTTGGTTCCAATGGCAAATAAAATATTTTTACCAATTTTCATTAAGGTAACATTTTTACTATAGATTTTATCGCTACATATCCCATATTTTCGTTCCTCTTGAAAAAAAAACACCCTTTCACTCAAAATATTTTTATGGACTCTTTATACTCTTGGTTTCTATGTTAAATGTAACATTTTTAGCAAGTTTCATAAATGTATCATTTATCAGTCAGATGCGGTGGTACCTTTTTCACCAATATCTTTCCCCCTCAAAAAAACACCCTTTTACCAAAAATATTTTTCAAATCTATCAAGGTTCCTTATTCTTGTTTCAAATGAAACGCTCTTTCCGAATTTCAAGAGTGTATCGTCTTTTTTCATGGGTTTTGGTTCCATTTTACCTTTTAAGGCAAATATAAAGAGTATAACTTTTCATAGAGTAAACTTTTTGCCTTAGTTTTGATGTAATTAGATTCAGCATCATGTGTTTACGAGTATATTACAACACCAATTTTTTAATTTATTGTTTTAGTCTCCACCTCCTCCCTCTTTACCAAGAAAAAATACTCTTCTACCCAAGATATTTTTATGGACTCTTTTGATTCTTCAATCTTATTGCAAATGTAAAGTTTTTGCCAAGTTTCATGGGTAACAATTTTTTTTTTATTAAATACCTATTTTACCCGTACTAGTATAACGGGATCGTTACCTTTGACCGAAAAACATTTGACCGAATCACGATTGACCGAAAAATCTTTTCGATTTCAAAGACTTAGTGCATTGAAAAAAATGCCGGAGTAACGATTGACCGAAAATTTTTGATACTTTTCGAGATTTACACTACTTTTCAAAAAAGTATTAAAAAAAAAATATATAAATTTTTTTTTGGAATGTAAGGGTTTTTGTTGAATTTTGTAAAAATTTTGAAAAAAAAATATCTCTTTAAAATATGTTTTTGGTTTATAAAAAGACCATTTTTAGGAAAAAAGTTTTTACCTCTGTCAGAATATTAAGTTCTTAAAAGAACTGAATATTTCACCCCACACACCACTTCTGGGGCGAAAATTTAACAGTTTACAGTTTAACAGTTTTTTATTGAACACTTAATAATATTTACAATTTTCTTAACACTAGTTATCTTATTTTATAAATTGGTTGGTTTTTAAATATGTTGGCACAGAAGGGGCCTAACTTGATTACAATGGTTATTTTAAGCAAAATTTCAATGAAATTGTCGATGTTATTTTTTTAGTTTGAATCTGCTGGCAGCTTCTTGTCTCGGGTTGTTCAGGTCCGGTTGTCACTGTAGTGGTGGAGGGTGGGGGGGGGGGGGAGGGGCTTTCAGCCACGGTAGTGAGCTGACCCAACGTCAGCGTAGAATCGGATGTCCTCTTCGTTATTGGTGTTGATAAGTTCCTCATCGAGTAGATCCTTAGCTTCTAGATATCGAGGGTCGGGGTGTCTTGGGCTTCTCATGGTGCTTCCTATCATTGGGTTTGGATGATTTTCCAGATTTTGTAGACATCTTCTTCCGGATTGGACAAGGTATCTGTCTATTTGGAGGAGCTTCGCTTCGTCGTAGAGTCTCTTGTTGCTGGGATATTTCCTTCGTAACCTGTCGAAATTCATTCCTGTGCAGATTCGCAGGATCTTCCTTTCAAGAATTGCCAGTTTGCCCATGTATGTTTTCGACGCCGTGAACCAGATTGGAAAGCTGTACGTGATGACAGGCCTTATAAGCTGCTTGTACAGTAGTAGCTTAGTCTTCTGGCTGAGTCCGTTTCTTTTCCGCATCAGTGGGTGGATCCGGTGGAAGGAAATGTTTGCTTTTCTCAGAACGGCTGTTACGTGGGGGTTGAAATGGAATAGCTCGCTGAACTTCACTCCAAGGTATTTGACCTCGGTTTTGGTGGTAAGCTGCACTCCATCAGGGAGGTTGATGGTTGTGTTTCTGCAGTGCGTGGCTGATCGTTTTGTTCCTCGTTTACACGGTCGTCTGAAGCATACTAGCTCCGATTTGGCGGAGTTTACTTTGAAGCCCCATCGCTGGTAAAAGGCAAACAGGCGATGGATGTGGGCTTCTACACTTCTGGCAGCAATCGTCGAGGACATTGACTTGGCGTATGTCAGGGAATCGTCAGCAAACAGGAGGCTCTCTACGTTCTCGGGACGAGGTTGGTCCGAGGTGAATACGTTGAAGAGGAATGGTCCTAGTTTGGATCCTTGAGCAACTCCAGCTCTTACGATCCGAGTTGTTGATTGGCAGCTTCCTATTTGGACGAAAAATGACCTGGAATGAAGGAAATTGAAAAGGATTTTGATTAAATTATCTGGAAATTGTAGTTGATACAATTTGTGGATAAGTCCTTGTATCCAAACCCTGTCGAATGCCTTTTCGATGTCCAAAAAGCATGCGACAGTTACTTGGTGATGGTTCAGCGAATGGGCCACGTCATGCTGGAGTTTAAGCAGGGGATGGAGAGTGGAGTGTTTTTCCCGGAAACCAAATTGCCTATCAGGAATTATGTTGTTGTCGTTGGAGAAGGTTTTCAGCCGACCAAGGAGAAGTTCTTCCAGGATTTTGCTCAGGTTGCAGAGCAGAGAAATGGGCCTATATCCAGAGACGTCGTTGCGGTTGTCCTTCTTAGGAATAGCGACAACTTTTGCCAGTTTCCATTTGTTAGGAAAGTAGCAGTTATTGATGCAGTTGTTCAGAAGTATTGCCAGGAAAATCATCACCGATTGTGGAAGTTTTTTCAACACAAAGTTGGAGATTTTGTCTGGGCCTGTAGACTTCTTCGGATGGCTGCGATGGATTATGTCCTGGATTTCCTCAGGAGTTGTGAACTCTGTGTTGGAAACAGGATCACTGGCTAGATTATTGTCACTAAACCTATTGGTCTCCTGAAACGACTGCGCACGCTGGATGGATAGGCCTACTTCCTCTAGGAATACGGGGTCGGCGGGTGGGTTGGGCTGGAAATGGTCTTCGAAGTAATCCGCAAAGGCCTTGGCCTTGTCCTCGTTGGATGTAGCCTCACCATCGGGGGGTTGTGATGGTTGTTGGCAAGGAAGGCCTGTTTCCCAAGAAGCTGTTAATTCTCTTGAAAGCGTCTGGTCCTGGTTTGATGGCCTGGAGTCTCTTTTGGTATTGGACGTCATTGAAGTGTTGGATGGAGTTCCTGAACATGATGTTCACACAGTTAAGTTCACTCAGCACGGCCTGATAGTTATTGTTTCGGGTGTTTAGCTCTCTTCGATGAATCCTTTGCAGCCGCTTCCTTAGCCTCTGTTTCTGGTGGTAGAGATTCTGGATGTAAACGGGAAGATGTTGGTATCTGTCCCGTGAAGTCTTACATCGCTTTTGGTTCCCAATAGCACCGGTGACAGCTTCTTCTAGTTCCTCGATTGCTGTGTCAATCTTGGAATTGAGAAGGTTCCTGTTGTCTGAAGGAATGGTGAGGCGGTCATTGACGTCTCGCTGTAACTTTTCAACATCGAGCTTGGCGTAGTTAATATACTCCTCGGGTTGGCCGGCGGTGAATATCTGGTGCTGCAGGTTGATAGACAGCAAAACAGCTTCGTGGTCCGAGTCACTGGGTAGCGTCGTACAGACATAATTCCGTAACTCCGGTAGCACGAATACCATGTTCGACGTTGCCAGGAAGAAATCCAGTGTAGACGGGGTTCGTGGGAAGGTTGGTTTGGGTTGGGATATAATCGCCAAGGAGTGCTGGTCACTGTTGTCGTCCAGCCAGTCGAATTATGTTTCCGTTGTGGTTGTTTTCAGTGTCCATCCCCCGATGGTGCCTGGCGTTGAAGTCACCTCCGATGATTCCATACGTGCTCCTGCCGATGGTTTGGCATAGGATTTGCAGATCGTGTTTTATCTCATCTACTTTGGACGAGTGATTTTTGTAGGCACTGATAATGGTGAGAGTTTCACTTCTTTCCAGCTGGATTGTGATCGTGGTGGCTTCAAAGCATTTAAGACCGGGAATGGACTCTTCGCTGGCACAGTGGATGAATTTTGTGTGGAGATAGAGAGCGGTTCAACGCTTACCCTCGCTCTTGTCACTTCTGAACGTCTTGTAGTTGTGGAAGTCGATGTTGTTTATCCTGGTGACGTTCGTTTCATTAATGAGGGCGATGTCCGGCTTATTTCTCTTCAGAAAGAGGTTGAAGGCTGTCCTTTTTTCCAGGCTGTATAACGAATTAACGTTATAAGCCATTATGCGCAGTTTTTGTGGGCGCATTATGCGCTGCATAGTTGGAATATAAAGGTGGCCAAGGCCACGGACTTATCATCTTCGCTTAGTTCAGCGTAATTCGGTGGCACAGCGTTGCGGGCTTTCTGCATCACAGCTGGAAGTTCAGATGCGAAAAGGCGCTTTACTTCCTTTGTGAGGTCTGGCAGTGGGGCGTTAGCGGTTCCTGCTGATGGGGACGGGGTTGAAGCCATCTTTGGGGTCTTTGGGGTTGGTTGCGCCCTTTGAAAAACGTTAACCCAAATTCAATTAATTAGAAAGAAAAGACGATCCGTTTAATATTTCATAATACTTTAATTCACTAATTTAGGAAAGGTTTACAAACCTTTCTGATGACTGCAAATTAAATACTGATCTTAATATGAAAATGACAAATGAAATTTAATGTATGTATGCATTAGACTAAAGAAGAAAGCTTTCATTATATATTTACAAATACATTTAAGATTTTAGTAAGTAAATAAAAGAAGCAAATATAATTCATTTACGATATTATTAAACAGTGTTAATAGATTAAAGATTTTTGACATCCTCCCGCCAGGATGAATTAGAAATTTCTAACGGGTACAAAAGTTGTATTGGCCTTCGTAAAATAGAACCGCTGGAAAGTCTTATCTCACAAGCTCGAATTTTACCATCTCGTCCGGGAAAAACTGTTTGTATAACAGCCAAATGCCAAAGAGGTCGAGGCAACGATGAATCTTCCACCAGTACCACATCTCCAACTTGCAAGCTGGAATTCGCGCAATTTTTAGCATGATGCAACGTTCTCAATTGCAAAAGATATTCTTTAAACCAACGTCTTTTAAAAGCAGCTAAGAAAAGTAGACGCTCTTTCCACTGCTTTCGTAGTCCATCACCAGTTCGATTTTCGCAAGTTATTTCTTCTGAAGGCCTACATCCGCTGTCGCCACCATTGAGAAAATTCGCAGGAGTTAATGGTGCGAGGTCTAATGGGTCATCCCCCATGTACGTTAAAGGCCTCGAATTCACTACACACTCAACTTCCGTGAGCAATGTATGCAGCTGATCGTTGTTTAGGGTGGATCGTCTTACAGCTCCCCTAAGAGCCGTTTTAACCACACCTACTAGTCGCTCCCAAAACCCACCCCACCATGGCGCTCGTTCAACAATGAACTTCCATCTTATTTGAGCGTCACTCAAAACCCAGAAAGCGTTCACTAGTTCGTACGTTACTTAGTTGTTTAAATTCAGAAGAAGCCTTCTTAAAGGTTGTAGCGTTGTCTGAATAAATTATGCGAGGAGCTCCTCGCCGAGCAATGAATCGTCTTATAGCAAGAATACAACTCTCTGTAGTAAGATCGTTTGTGTATTCTAGGTGCACAGCACGAACTGCTGCACAAGTGAATAAAAGGATGTAAAACTTTTTTCGCTGACCAGATACATCCAGAACATACAAAGGACCGGCGAAGTCAATTCCTGTCACATCAAATGCTTTGGCTGACAGCATTCTATCTTTTGGAAGTGGAGCAAAAGGTTGCGAAGCTGCTTGACCTCGAAGCATCTTACAAACGAAGCAATTTTTGATTATATTTTTCACAAGTTGTCTTCCTCTTATAATCCAGTATTTTGAGCGTAAGTTTGAAAGAACTGCTGAGGTACCACCATGAAAGATTCTTGTATGAAGATCAATCACTATAAGTTTAGTTATATGAGATGACTTCGGCAAGATGATAGGGTGAGCTAGGTTTTGATTAGCTTCAGCCTCTTGGAGACGACCACCAACTCTCAAAAAATTGTCGGCATCATCTAAAAATGGAAGAAGAGACAATAATTTAGAATTGGAAGGCATACCCTTTTTTGCTTGAAGAGATGAAATCTCGTTACGAAAGTGCTGGTTTTGAGCTTGATGGATCCAGTAACTTTCAGCGTTGGCGATATCTTCAGCGGAAATAAAATCAAATTCCCGCTTTCTAAATCTATCGATAGATCGAAAAAAGCAGGCAGTAATACGAAGAAGACGAGTCCATGTACTAAATTCCTTAGCATTCATAACTGGTTCGGCAAACTGTAACTTTACAACTGCTGCGTTTTCATTTTCATCATCTGCATGCAAAGAGAGACCACATACAGCAATTGTATCAGCAATAGGAGTACATGGCCAGACAGACTTATCCTCCATTAGCCAAGGCGGGCCGTTGAACCAAACCGAAGACCGTATGAGAGATGATGCACTAATACCTCTTGTGAGCAGGTCTGCAGGGTTTTCCACACCAGGGCAATGTCTCCATGATGACAATTTTGACAAAGCTTTTATTTCCTTAACGCGATTTTCTACATACGGCTTCCAACGTTTATTTGAACCCATGATCCAATAAAGAACAATTTGAGAATCGCTCCATAAAAAAGTATCAGAAATAGTAATGCGTAAGTTTTCCTTCAAGTAAGCGAGCAGCCGAGCAGCAACCAACGCAGCCGTTAGTTCTAATTTCGGTATAGTGAGTTCGTTTTGATCATCGTTCTTGAGAGGAGCAACTCTGTTCTTCGAGCAAATAAATCTAACAGTAATTTGACCGTCACATTGCACTGTCCTCGCGTAAGCTACAGCTCCAAATGCATGCTGACTTGCGTCAGCAAAAACGTGTACTTGTGTTGATCCCTCTCTGCTCGTGGACAAGTGCCTTGGAATACCTATTTCGTTAAGTTCGTTTATCTCGTTTCGACAGGTCGCCCAAATGCATTGTAAGTCTGATGAAAGTTCCTCGTCCCAATTTAGTTTTTTGCGCCAAATATTTTGGAAAAGAATTTTGAGTCGAACAGTCCATGGAGAGAGCACACCAAAGGGGTCGAATATTTTTGCCATGATTCGTAACACACTGCGTTTGGTTCCTTGCACGGACACAGAATTCAATAAACTCAGCACTGAGTTAAGATCTACTTGAAGTTCGTCCGTTGCTATAACCCATCGCAAGCCTAGCACCTTTGGAGAAGCAGATAATTGTTCGTCTTCGGAAAAACCATTCCGCACGCAAGCGTTATTAGAATTCCACTTACGTAACTTCATGGACGCACTTTCAAAAATTCCATTGGCTTCCCGATAAACTTGTGTAGCAACAATTTCATCATCCATAGATGCGACAAAATCGTCCATATAAAAACTTTTTTTCAAAAGCTCGCAAGTGAATCGATAACGTTCCATCTCTTCGTCACTTCCATTTGCAGACGCACATTGATCTTGAAATTTCAACAAAGCTTCTTTGATTAGTTCTTGAATCATCCCACCCAGAATGTAAGGGCTGCTTTTTACGCCAAATGTTAGTCGCGTCATTTGGTAGGTGATTACTGCAGGCAATATTTTCTCATTTACAATCTTTTCGGCAAACCAGAGGAAGCGGTGACTGTCTCTATCTGATGGTTTCAGCATTATTTGTAAAAACGCCTTTTCAATATCTGAAATGAGACCAACTTTTCCAACTCGGAAATTTAAAAGAATGAGCAAAAGATCAGTTAAAAAGTTCTCTCCTACTTCCAAAACGTCATTTAGCGATAAATAATTTGGAGCGTGGGCGGAAGCATCAAAAACAATACGAAGTTTTGTTGTTTCTTTATCTTCTCTGTACACCGGACGGTGTGGTAAATAATACAAAACGTCACCAACCACATCTTCAGACACCCGCTCTGCAATGCCAGCTGATATCATCTCGTTCATAGCTTCATCGTAATCAATAATTTTTCCAGCTGCACAAAGTTTTCGCACTAGTGATTGCATCCGTATGAAAGCACCCGTTCTGTTGTTGTGCAGGGGAGTAGAAATGGCTTTCCACGGAAGAGATGCTTCAAACCTGTCACCTTTTCTACTAATATGTAAGGAAACATCGCCACTTACCCCTTTTTTATCTTCTGGTAGTATTCCCAAACCGTCAAGCCGCCACAATCGTTGTATATCTTCACAGGCACATATGTTAAGTGACGTTGCACAGGTGGAATCGGATAATTTTTGTTCTGTGGTCGATGGTCCTTGAATAGTCCAACCCAAAATGGTGTTTATTGCTGTTAACCTTTCTGTGAGACGCTTGTGTTCACCTGTTGCGAACTGCCAATAAGCATCGGCACCAATGAGCACGCTAATCCCATCTTCTAGTGTTGGTCCATGAGCACGATTATCAGCTAAAGTCAGCTTTACTGTTGAAATAATTCGATCGTTTGTGGGCTCAGATAGCCCATCGAAACAAATAGCTGGAACCTCAATTGCATCTATCACTACGGCTTGATCATCAAATTGGCTACGAAGTACTAACCGAACTCTGTTACAGATCTTGCTTGGCTTTGGTTTTTCACTTCCGAAGGTTATCACGCTCAAATTATGCTCTCCCACAATTGGTAAATTCAAACGACGTGCCAGCGTTGACTTAATAAACGAGAGCTGGCTTAATCCATCCATGACAATGCGAACGAACATAGAAAAGGTAGAACTTTCACTACTTGCATAAGCACATGCTGTTTGTAAATATGTAACACCTTTTTGCAATCGATCAGATATGTACAGGTTAATGGCAGAATCGTTGTTTATACTCACTGATTTTATATTATTTTTTGGACAATAAGAAGGGTCGCACATACTGGTAGCATGATGTCCATTACACGTTTTGCAAGTAATTCCTTTTACTCTGCACATCCTCGAGTTGTGACCTTTTTTGCAGCATCGAAAGCACCTTCCCTCAGCAACAAGCATTTTTTTCTTTTCAGGAATACTTTTTGTGCAGGAACAATCCTTGGCATCATGATTTGTGCTACTACAAAATATACAAGAATTATTTTCTTTCTCAGAAGTAAACAAACCTAATGCTGTTTTGACAGGTCTTGAATTTGTATTAGTCACGGTCGAGCGAGATAGATGTAGCTTTGCCTCATTTGCCTTTTCAAGAGATTCTACTTCTCGTTTAAGAAACTTCAAAAGGCAGTTTACCTGTATGTCACCAATCGTTTTCGAAGAATTTTCTGAGGCGGAAGAAACACTGGCTGCATCATCTTCGTTATCCGAGCGATGAGAATTTATGTTTGAGTCCTCGTAGTAGCGATGGAAATCGACTCGCAGTTCGTTGGGAATGCATCGCAACAAAACACCTTTCAACATAACAAAATAATTAGACGACGGGATACCTAATGATGAGAGCGAGCGAGTAGAAGATAAGACCGAGGTGTATAACCGTCGCAGACCAACAGCATCTGTCTTCGAATTAACGGGTTGAATAGAGAGCAAACGTTGCATCGTGAAATCTATAATCTTCTCGTTGTTTCCGTATTCTTCTTTCAATAATGTAATCGCTGTAACGTAGTTGGCTTCTGATGGAGTGAGACCAGCTAATGTTTCTGCTGCTTTACCTGTCAATACAGTTTCGAGATAATTAAATTTATCGATGGTACTAAGAGAAGGGTTTTCATGAACGAGAACACGATATTGTTCCCAAAATGGAACCCAATCTTTAAATTCGCCAGAGAACTTCCTTGGCTGCAATTTTTTTAATTTAATTGCATTGAAATTCGATGGCGGGATCGGTGGCAGAGGAGGAAGTGGTGCTGTTGTTTGAGTGGTATCGTTAATATCGTTGATTGTAGGTTGCCCTTGACAATGACGAAGCTTAGACAGGCGACACCTAAGTCGTGCGAATGTAGATATTGCTTTGTCTTCGTATTCCGCTACAGTATCAGCTTCTTTTCCCATGTCATCTGATTTTATTAACGGCACCACATCACCGTTTGCTTTTTTTAAGCTTTCATGAGTGGCTGTGAGCCGCTCTAACAGAACACTTAATTCCTCCTCGATTTCATCTATATTCGACGTTTCTTTTATTTTAGAGTCATCAGATTGTAGGTATTCGTTCGCGCTCTTTACTAATTTGGTTACTTGACCACGATAAGAAGCACGACTAGCGAAATCCATTTCGTTCGTTCAACGTTCGTTTGAAACCGCGTTTAATCAATCTTTCTTTCTAAAGCGTTAAAGGTCCCGGGTTTCGGCACCAGATTTGAAAAACGTTAACCCAAATTCAATTAATTAGAAAGAAAAGACGATCCGTTTAATATTTCATAATACTTTAATTCACTAATTTAGGAAAGGTTTACAAACTATAAAAATAAGAAAAGTTACCGAATCTGATGACTGCAAATTAAATACTGATCTTAATATGAAAATGACAAATGAAATTTAATGTATGTATGTATTAGACTAAAGAAGAAAGCTTTCATTATATATTTACAAATACATTTAAGATTTTAGTAAGTAAATAAAAGAAGCAAATATAATTCATTTACGATATTATTAAACAGTGTTAATAGATTAAAGATTTTTGACATCCTCCCGCCAGGATGAATTAGAAATTTCTAACGGGTACAAAAGTTGTATTGGCCTTCGTAAAATAGAACCGCTGGAAAGTCTTATCTCACAAGCTCGAATTTTACCATCTCGTCCGGGAAAAACTGTTTGTATAACAGCCAAATGCCAAAGAGGTCGAGGCAACGATGAATCTTCCACCAGTACCACATCTCCAACTTGCAAGCTGGAATTCGCGCAATTTTTAGCATGATGCAACGTTCTCAATTGCAAAAGATATTCTTTAAACCAACGTCTTTTAAAAGCAGCTAAGAAAAGTAGACGCTCTTTCCACTGCTTTCGTAGTCCATCACCAGTTCGATTTTCGCAAGTTATTTCTTCTGAAGGCCTACATCCGCTGTCGCCACCATTGAGAAAATTCGCAGGAGTTAATGGTGCGAGGTCTAATGGGTCATCCCCCATGTACGTTAAAGGCCTCGAATTCACTACACACTCAACTTCCGTGAGCAATGTATGCAGCTGATCGTTGTTTAGGGTGGATCGTCTTACAGCTCCCCTAAGAGCCGTTTTAACCACACCTACTAGTCGCTCCCAAAACCCACCCCACCATGGCGCTCGTTCAACAATGAACTTCCATCTTATTTGAGCGTCACTCAAAACCCAGAAAGCGTTCACTAGTTCGTACGTTACTTAGTTGTTTAAATTCAGAAGAAGCCTTCTTAAAGGTTGTAGCGTTGTCTGAATAAATTATGCGAGGAGCTCCTCGCCGAGCAATGAATCGTCTTATAGCAAGAATACAACTCTCTGTAGTAAGATCGTTTGTGTATTCTAGGTGCACAGCACGAACTGCTGCACAAGTGAATAAAAGGATGTAAAACTTTTTTCGCTGACCAGATACATCCAGAACATACAAAGGACCGGCGAAGTCAATTCCTGTCACATCAAATGCTTTGGCTGACAGCATTCTATCTTTTGGAAGTGGAGCAAAAGGTTGCGAAGCTGCTTGACCTCGAAGCATCTTACAAACGAAGCAATTTTTGATTATATTTTTCACAAGTTGTCTTCCTCTTATAATCCAGTATTTTGAGCGTAAGTTTGAAAGAACTGCTGAGGTACCACCATGAAAGATTCTTGCATGAAGATCAATCACTATAAGTTTAGTTATATGAGATGACTTCGGCAAGATGATAGGGTGAGCTAGGTTTTGATTAGCTTCAGCCTCTTGGAGACGACCACCAACTCTCAAAAAATTGTCGGCATCATCTAAAAATGGAAGAAGAGACAATAATTTAGAATTGGAAGGCATACCCTTTTTTGCTTGAAGAGATGAAATCTCGTTACGAAAGTGCTGGTTTTGAGCTTGATGGATCCAGTAACTTTCAGCGTTGGCGATATCTTCAGCGGAAATAAAATCAAATTCCCGCTTTCTAAATCTATCGATAGATCGAAAAAAGCAGGCAGTAATACGAAGAAGACGAGTCCATGTACTAAATTCCTTAGCATTCATAACTGGTTCGGCAAACTGTAACTTTACAACTGCTGCGTTTTCATTTTCATCATCTGCATGCAAAGAGAGACCACATACAGCAATTGTATCAGCAATAGGAGTACATGGCCAGACAGACTTATCCTCCATTAGCCAAGGCGGGCCGTTGAACCAAACCGAAGACCGTATGAGAGATGATGCACTAATACCTCTTGTGAGCAGGTCTGCAGGGTTTTCCACACCAGGGCAATGTCTCCATGATGACAATTTTGACAAAGCTTTTATTTCCTTAACGCGATTTTCTACATACGGCTTCCAACGTTTATTTGAACCCATGATCCAATAAAGAACAATTTGAGAATCGCTCCATAAAAAAGTATCAGAAATAGTAATGCGTAAGTTTTCCTTCAAGTAAGCGAGCAGCCGAGCAGCAACCAACGCAGCCGTTAGTTCTAATTTCGGTATAGTGAGTTCGTTTTGATCATCGTTCTTGAGAGGAGCAACTCTGTTCTTCGAGCAAATAAATCTAACAGTAATTTGACCGTCACATTGCACTGTCCTCGCGTAAGCTACAGCTCCAAATGCATGCTGACTTGCGTCAGCAAAAACGTGTACTTGTGTTGATCCCTCTCTGCTCGTGGACAAGTGCCTTGGAATACCTATTTCGTTAAGTTCGTTTATCTCGTTTCGACAGGTCGCCCAAATGCATTGTAAGTCTGATGAAAGTTCCTCGTCCCAATTTAGTTTTTTGCGCCAAATATTTTGGAAAAGAATTTTGAGTCGAACAGTCCATGGAGAGAGCACACCAAAGGGGTCGAATATTTTTGCCATGATTCGTAACACACTGCGTTTGGTTCCTTGCACGGACACAGAATTCAATAAACTCAGCACTGAGTTAAGATCTACTTGAAGTTCGTCCGTTGCTATAACCCATCGCAAGCCTAGCACCTTTGGAGAAGCAGATAATTGTTCGTCTTCGGAAAAACCATTCCGCACGCAAGCGTTATTAGAATTCCACTTACGTAACTTCATGGACGCACTTTCAAAAATTCCATTGGCTTCCCGATAAACTTGTGTAGCAACAATTTCATCATCCATAGATGCGACAAAATCGTCCATATAAAAACTTTTTTTCAAAAGCTCGCAAGTGAATCGATAACGTTCCATCTCTTCGTCACTTCCATTTGCAGACGCACATTGATCTTGAAATTTCAACAAAGCTTCTTTGATTAGTTCTTGAATCATCCCACCCAGAATGTAAGGGCTGCTTTTTACGCCAAATGTTAGTCGCGTCATTTGGTAGGTGATTACTGCAGGCAATATTTTCTCATTTACAATCTTTTCGGCAAACCAGAGGAAGCGGTGACTGTCTCTATCTGATGGTTTCAGCATTATTTGTAAAAACGCCTTTTCAATATCTGAAATGAGACCAACTTTTCCAACTCGGAAATTTAAAAGAATGAGCAAAAGATCAGTTAAAAAGTTCTCTCCTACTTCCAAAACGTCATTTAGCGATAAATAATTTGGAGCGTGGGCGGAAGCATCAAAAACAATACGAAGTTTTGTTGTTTCTTTATCTTCTCTGTACACCGGACGGTGTGGTAAATAATACAAAACGTCACCAACCACATCTTCAGACACCCGCTCTGCAATGCCAGCTGATATCATCTCGTTCATAGCTTCATCGTAATCAATAATTTTTCCAGCTGCACAAAGTTTTCGCACTAGTGATTGCATCCGTATGAAAGCACCCGTTCTGTTGTTGTGCAGGGGAGTAGAAATGGCTTTCCACGGAAGAGATGCTTCAAACCTGTCACCTTTTCTACTAATATGTAAGGAAACATCGCCACTTACCCCTTTTTTATCTTCTGGTAGTATTCCCAAACCGTCAAGCCGCCACAATCGTTGTATATCTTCACAGGCACATATGTTAAGTGACGTTGCACAGGTGGAATCGGATAATTTTTGTTCTGTGGTCGATGGTCCTTGAATAGTCCAACCCAAAATGGTGTTTATTGCTGTTAACCTTTCTGTGAGACGCTTGTGTTCACCTGTTGCGAACTGCCAATAAGCATCGGCACCAATGAGCACGCTAATCCCATCTTCTAGTGTTGGTCCATGAGCACGATTATCAGCTAAAGTCAGCTTTACTGTTGAAATAATTCGATCGTTTGTGGGCTCAGATAGCCCATCGAAACAAATAGCTGGAACCTCAATTGCATCTATCACTACGGCTTGATCATCAAATTGGCTACGAAGTACTAACCGAACTCTGTTACAGATCTTGCTTGGCTTTGGTTTTTCACTTCCGAAGGTTATCACGCTCAAATTATGCTCTCCCACAATTGGTAAATTCAAACGACGTGCCAGCGTTGACTTAATAAACGAGAGCTGGCTTAATCCATCCATGACAATGCGAACGAACATAGAAAAGGTAGAACTTTCACTACTTGCATAAGCACATGCTGTTTGTAAATATGTAACACCTTTTTGCAATCGATCAGATATGTACAGGTTAATGGCAGAATCGTTGTTTATACTCACTGATTTTATATTATTTTTTGGACAATAAGAAGGGTCGCACATACTGGTAGCATGATGTCCATTACACGTTTTGCAAGTAATTCCTTTTACTCTGCACATCCTCGAGTTGTGACCTTTTTTGCAGCATCGAAAGCACCTTCCCTCAGCAACAAGCATTTTTTTCTTTTCAGGAATACTTTTTGTGCAGGAACAATCCTTGGCATCATGATTTGTGCTACTACAAAATATACAAGAATTATTTTCTTTCTCAGAAGTAAACAAACCTAATGCTGTTTTGACAGGTCTTGAATTTGTATTAGTCACGGTCGAGCGAGATAGATGTAGCTTTGCCTCATTTGCCTTTTCAAGAGATTCTACTTCTCGTTTAAGAAACTTCAAAAGGCAGTTTACCTGTATGTCACCAATCGTTTTCGAAGAATTTTCTGAGGCGGAAGAAACACTGGCTGCATCATCTTCGTTATCCGAGCGATGAGAATTTATGTTTGAGTCCTCGTAGTAGCGATGGAAATCGACTCGCAGTTCGTTGGGAATGCATCGCAACAAAACACCTTTCAACATAACAAAATAATTAGACGACGGGATACCTAATCATGAGAGCGAGCGAGTAGAAGATAAGACCGAGGTGTATAACCGTCGCAGACCAACAGCATCTGTCTTCGAATTAACGGGTTGAATAGAGAGCAAACGTTGCATCGTGAAATCTATAATCTTCTCGTTGTTTCCGTATTCTTCTTTCAATAATGTAATCGCTGTAACGTAGTTGGCTTCTGATGGAGTGAGACCAGCTAATGTTTCTGCTGCTTTACCTGTCAATACAGTTTCGAGATAATTAAATTTATCGATGGTACTAAGAGAAGGGTTTTCATGAACGAGAACACGATATTGTTCCCAAAATGGAACCCAATCTTTAAATTCGCCAGAGAACTTCCTTGGCTGCAATTTTTTTAATTTAATTGCATTGAAATTCGATGGCGGGATCGGTGGCAGAGGAGGAAGTGGTGCTGTTGTTTGAGTGGTATCGTTAATATCGTTGATTGTAGGTTGCCCTTGACAATGACGAAGCTTAGACAGGCGACACCTAAGTCGTGCGAATGTAGATATTGCTTTGTCTTCGTATTCCGCTACAGTATCAGCTTCTTTTCCCATGTCATCTGATTTTATTAACGGCACCACATCACCGTTTGCTTTTTTTAAGCTTTCATGAGTGGCTGTGAGCCGCTCTAACAGAACACTTAATTCCTCCTCGATTTCATCTATATTCGACGTTTCTTTTATTTTAGAGTCATCAGATTGTAGGTATTCGTTCGCGCTCTTTACTAATTTGGTTACTTGACCACGATAAGAAGCACGACTAGCGAAATCCATTTCGTTCGTTCAACGTTCGTTTGAAACCGCGTTTAATCAATCTTTCTTTCTAAAGCGTTAAAGGTCCCGGGTTTCGGCACCAGATTTGAAAAACGTTAACCCAAATTCAATTAATTAGAAAGAAAAGACGATCCGTTTAATATTTCATAATACTTTAATTCACTAATTTAGGAAAGGTTTACAAACTATAAAAATAAGAAAAGTTACCGAATCTGATGACTGCAAATTAAATACTGATCTTAATATGAAAATGACAAATGAAATTTAATGTATGTATGTATTAGACTAAAGAAGAAAGCTTTCATTATATATTTACAAATACATTTAAGATTTTAGTAAGTAAATAAAAGAAGCAAATATAATTCATTTACGATATTATTAAACAGTGTTAATAGATTAAAGATTTTTGACACGCCCTTTGAGGTGTTATCTTGGATGATGGCTTAGAAGAGCTGGTCTTCTTCATCATTGCCGAGTAGCTAACAGCTGGCTTTGTCATCGTGCAGGCTGATTTGGCTGTGAACTCCTGATGAGCCTTCTTGTTGAGGATGAGTTGTTTCTTCTCACCTTGTTTCGGCTTGAGAATAGGACATCCTCTGTAGTTGGCTGGATGTCCTTCAGTCTTGCAGTTGGCGCACCAGACGGTAAGGCTGGAATTGTCCTTCCGCTTACACTCTCCAGGAAGATGGCTGTCCTTGCACTTCACGCAGACATAATTCATACCGCAGTTGGTTGCGACGTGCCCAAAACGCTGGCAGTTCCTGCATTGAACGACGTCGTTGGCCTTCAGTCGCTCCCAATGAACCATCTGGTTCATGATGAGTGTCTTAGTGTAGACCTCAGCTATGTCGCACGTTTTGTTTAGTTCTACCACAAAGCAGTTGAACTCCTTGTTGGCAGATTTCCTTGATTTAAAGAGGGAGTCTTTCAGGATTGAAAGTTCGATGGCGGTGGTCATGTAGTGGACTCCTTTAAGAAGCATCAGGTTTTTCCGGTCTTTCTTCGGGGTGAACGAAAGGTTTCGGATTTTCCTCGTCTTCAGGTACTTTTTAATTTCGTCGAAGTCCTTCCTGGTTGTCGTATTTATTATTGTCTTTGTGGTGTTTAAATTTTTCAGCGTGGAGCTCAGCTGCAATCCTTTGGCGAATCTTCTAACTTCCGCTATGTTTGCTGAGAACACAATGATTGGTGGCATTGTGCTCTTCTTAGTAGCCTCTGAGGGCTTCGTTCTTGGCGTCTGATTGGTAGATTTTCCTTCGGCCGAAGTACTGGCTAGTTTTGAAGCTCTTGAGGTGGTTGGTTGGTCAGTGGCTTTATCAGTCTTTAACTTTTTAGGGACCTTAATGTCCCCTGAATTCTTGGAGCGCTTCTTCCTCTTCACCTCAGAGAAGGATGCCTCTTTGATTTCAGAGCCTTCCAGTTCGTCCCCTGTAAGGCAAATCATCGGTCCATCAGCACCTTCTTGGAGCTGATCCTCGATGACTTCTTCAGTGGCTGCTGGGGTTGGCTCTTCTTCCATGGGAGTTGATGGCTGGACTAAGGTTGACTCGTCTTCCTTGTTATCCTCATTTTTTGTTGCTGGTGCTTCCGTATATTTGGAGTGAAAGTCCTTTACGAAGGCGTTCAGAGTGCTCCCGTATCCACGTCCGAGATCCGCAAGCATCCGTTTAAGGAGGGCTTCCAGTTCGGCGTAGGCTGTTTCGGGAGTTAGTTTCTGCACGTTGGTTGTAGATACACGTTATTTTGAAAAAAACTTCCGTGTACCTCTTTTTATCCTGATTAGGGTGATTAGTTGGTTAGCAAAATCCGGCTTTAATTACCATAGGGTAATTAAATTAGATTTCGTCCTTCCAGGTAATTACCCTTCGCTGGATAATCTCTTTCGGGGAAATCCCTTTATCTGTAGCTGGCTTTTCCGTAATCCGTCCAGGTAGCTGGCAGGTAGTCCGGAAATTTTATTGCGGTAGATATCGGGGTGGTTTTTTTTTTTTAAATTCAATATTCGTCCTCACACACGTCCGTGTTAGGTGACTGAATGTGAATGAATGAATGAATGAATGGATGAAAATTTAAAATAATGCGCTCGCTTAGGTACTTTTATTGAACGACGAGTTCGTACTCAATGCTCTATTGTCATTTTTCACAGAAAACTAAGCAAATTATAAATATTCGTTCTCCGTGATTCTCATCGATTTGTGTCACCAAAAATTAAATAATAATATGTGTACAAAATATGGCAGATATTGGAGATTAGGGGCTAAACATCATTTTTTCTCAACCTACCATTACACTTTTTTGAAGTTTTGAACACTTTTTCAGCATTTATTGAAAAAAATACTACAACAGAAAACCTAGTCAACAATTTAAAAGATTTTATTTATGCAAAAATACCTCGCTTTTTGCATATTTGAGATCTGAGAGTGCTGCCTTTCAATGGGAAAAAGTCTTTCAAACGAAAAAAATATCTTTATTTTTACACTCGATTTGCGGCTAAGCCAGACGTGCTAGATAGGGCAAAGTTTACACTTTTCAAACGTGAATTCTGGCTAAACTAGGCATCTCAGAGCATTGAAAGTTGCATATTCGTGATCTTGGGGTTGACACGAAAAAACTGCATTTGTCATTAAACGCGATTTGCGGGTAAGCGAGCCGTAAAATACCCCCAAAGTGGACACCTTTTTTGTCTTAAAATGAAAATTTTTATGGATCGAACTTTCAATCAAAAAAAACTTTGCACACACCCACCTCGCACCCACCCCAAATCTTATAATAGGCCCAAGCAGGGGGGTTGCAGGGGGGTAGCATGCCCCCCAAACATACCTCGCTTTTGCATTTTTTGAGCCTTGGGGTGTGCCACCTTTCAATCGAAAAGGTTTTTCAAACGAAAAAAAACATGTTAATCTTTAAACTCGATTTGCGGCCAAACCAGACGTGCTAGATAGGGCAAAGTTTACACTTTTCAAACGTAAATTCTGGCTAAACTAGGCATCTTAGAGCATTAAAAGTGGCGTATTCGTGATCTTGGGGTTGACACGAAAAAACTGTTTTCTATCATTAAACGTGATTTGTTGGTAAACGAGGCGTAAAATACCCCAAAAGTGGACACCTTTTTTGTCTTAAAATGAGAATTTGTATGGATTGTGACAACGGCTGTCTCTGATGAGGCATCGGTTCCCAATCGATCACCGAAATCAAGCATCATTTAGCGCTGTTGGTAGGAAGATGGGGGACCATCAAATACCAACTGCGTGCTGTTGTCATGTTTTCTTTCTGTTGTTGTTCTTTCTTGATCGTACTTTCAATCAAATAAAAATTTTCATACACCCACCTCGCACCCACCCCAAATCTAATAGTGGCCACAAGCAGGGGGTAGCATGCCCCTCCAAACATTCGTCGCTTTTTGCATATTCAAGATCTGAGAGAAAAAAGTATCATTATCTTTAAACTCGATTAGCGGCCAAACCAGCGGGGCTAGATAGGGCAAAGTTTAGTAAATATTTTGAAAAATGTATGCTTAAAATAATTCAATATTCTAATCAGAATTCTTTCCTGACATCATTCTTAAAAATTCATGGCGTCGATTTTGAAATATTTACATTTCAATCGCACCATGTCAAACAATTTTTCATTTTATATTTTTATCGTGATTTTCCAACATTATATATTTTTGACAAATAAATCCCACCTAAAATACATAAATAAATTTAAAAAAAGTTCAAACATATGAAAAAAGCTGAATCTCTTCAAATAAAATATTTATTCTGAAAAGAACGAAAAAAATTGTCGCATCGACTTGCATCGTCGGCTTTCAAAATGAAACTAAAGAATTAAAAAAAAAATACTAGCTTTTTTACTTTTATTTGAACGACGAATTCTGTTTTTGCTTTGTACCATTGATTCTCATGGAATCGTGTCTCCAAAATAAAAAGCAATCCAGGTATGACTACGAAAATAAAAAAGTAGTTATCCAGGGGCGTCAAGAAAAGTACGATTTTTCGGTCAATCGTTACTCGGTCAAATGTTATTCGGTCAAATGAAATTCGGTCAAACGTGATTCGGGCAAACGTAAATCGGTCAAACGTACCCAACCCAGTATAACACTCAATAGACTCGACCTCCCGCTTCTCGTGCTCTTTTTTTCCTCCTCAAAAGTTGGAGTTCCTCTTTTCTTTTATTCCCGTAGAGCTCTCGGGCTGCTCTCTCAGCGGCTCTGGTTCTTGTTGCATTGCCTGATAAGCCTCGTTCTTAGGAGAAGTTTCGTTGTGGTCAGCTATTGAAACACAGAACATCAGTGGCGGCACAACTGATGGCTTGTTGACAGTCTCTCCACTGGTCTTCTGTGCTTGCTACTGGTGGCTGGCTGGCCAAGAGATTAAGAGAAACACGGTCGGCAAAAGTTTTGGCGGTCTCTTGCGATTTGAGTTTCGTGACATCAATTTCTTTCACAGAATCTGCTCGTCGTCGTGGCGTCATAGATATTCGCATCCGTGCTCGAGACGCTACCAAGTAGAGGTCTGAGTCAAAGTTTGCTCCCCGAAACGTTCGGACATCTAAGATACTGGAATATAATATATTATTCTTTTTATTTTATTGAAATGTCATATCCGGCTGACGGCAGAATTGTCAAGTCCGTATTCTTATTCGAAGAAACTTGTAATTTATCTGAGGAAATAACGAAAAATCTAATATAATCTAATCTAAGATACTGGAAGCATGTCTGGCGTCAATCGTGATGTGATCAATTTGGTTGACAGTTTTTTGATCACATGACCTTGTGTATATTGAGGTGTGGGAATTGGGTGCTCGCAAAGGTGACATTTCGAGACACATCCTGAGTCCGTTCTTGGACGTTTCGGCATGTACACTGTGCTTTCCAATATCGATTTATATACCACCTCCTTACCAAATCTGGCGTTGAAGTCGCCAAGAATAATTTTGACGTTGTACTTGGGGCACTTATCTCACGTGCGCTCGAGGAAAAAAACGCGTAGAACTCCTGATGCTAAATGTTTTTTCTTAACAAAATAAATGTCAAAAGATAGCTTCAATTACTATAAATTAATATTTACTCTTATTTTGATTTCACTTATAATTAATATAATTGAACAGCTTTTCAATATTTGTCAATTTTATACATTTATAGGCTACAATCGCAATAAATTATTGGTGGTATATTTTGCAATGGGCCCATTTGATATATTTAAATTTTTTTGTACTATTTTAATATATTTATATTTTAATATAATAATATATTCAATTTTAGATTTATTTCGGAACGGTACAAGCTCGCATCTACCTCAGTGCCGATTTGCTTGGAATCAACTGCCACACAGGTATGTCATGCCTGTTTCGTAAGAATGTCATGGACCAAGCCGGCGGCCTACAAAAATTCGGATGTTACCTGGCCGAAGATTTTTTTATTGCGAAATGTTTCACCGATCATGGATGGAAGATGCGTATAAGTAATCAGCCAGCTTGGCAGAATAGCGGTATTTGTGATATAAGTAACTTCCAAGCACGACTAACACGTTGGGCAAAACTGCGTGTTGCAATGGTTCCAACAACAATATTACTAGAGCCGCTATCTGAATGTATGGTTGTAGGTGCCTTTGCTTCCTGGTCCGTGAATGTGCTCTTCAATTATGATTCCCTAGTATTTTATCTAGTTCACATATTAACGTGGTTCCTTTCTGACTATATATTACTGTCTATTGTTCAGGTGAGTTAAGCTGTTAATTTTTGTGTCTGAAATATTTTTGTCTAACTCTCTGTTTCTCTTTTTTTATACTCTAGAACGGTTCATTACCTTTTCACAAATTCGAATTTGTGATTGGTTGGTTATTTCGCGAGATCAGTGGACCTTATTTATTTTTACAAGCCTTGTGGAATCCGGCGATACGATGGAGAACTCGTGTCTATAAGCTCGAATGGGGAGGTATTGCCAAAGAGTTGCCTATAAGTAGTAGTTGTTCTAGTACTACTGGATTTCTAAATAATATTTCATAGCACTAAAATAAAATTTAGCCTTACTCGTAATGTAGCTTATATAGAAATTTATATAGATCTTTTGAAAAACAAAATAATATGAGTGTTGTCTATTTTTTTTATTTAATTTAATTAAAAAAGATATAAGATCGCAAAAGATTCTAGGCTATAATGATATCTAAAACAAAACAAAAATAAAATCGAAAAAGCTAAAATCTGGTTCTGATTTTGGACACAAAATTAAACTGGAAACCTAATATAAAAAAAGAGACGGAAAAGCAACAACTTTTTTCTTGCAAATTACAAATGGTGCTTGTAGCTGGTTTAACATAACGGTTATTAGGCAGATACTCACGGAGTAGCAGCATAGAGAAATACTTTAAATAAAACAATTTATCGTGAGAAGCTTAGCATGGTACATAGATCAGCGTGCATGTGTATCAGGGGAGCTCCTCGCTCAACACCTTGCGCTGCTTTGGAAGGGATCATGACAATATCTCGAATGCAAAAAATCTTGAAAAAACAAATTTTTAATCTAGAATGTAAAAATCTCGAATGCACAAGAATCTCGAATGAACAAAAATCTCGAAGATTTTTTTCGAGATATGGTCATCTCGAAAAAAATCTCGAATTAATTCGAGATTTTTTGATTAATGAACAAAAATCTCGAAGATTTTTTTCGAGATATAGTCATCTCGAAAAAAATCTCGAATTAATTCGAGATTTTTTTTTAAATCAAATAAAACGCATTGCATTTTCGGTTTATTAAACAATTTATTTCTATGGGCAAAACAAGAACAAAAAATTAAAACTTACATATTGTGCAACATCTGAGGGTAAATAGACCCCACATTTTTCGCATTTTTCACATTTTGTATGTGGGACTGGGGTATGCACCTGATCGATGGGAATTTTTACAATCCATGTTTATTATTTTTGACCGTAATCACTCTAACATAATAATTATTTGATTAATTAATCTCGCATAATCAAACAAATTTAATTTTTATGTTTTTGTTTAAATGTATCAATTTCAGTAATTTCAATAATGGACTAGTCAATAACTTAGAAAAAATAGATTGATTTTTTTTTTAATTTTTGTATTTCGAGATTTTTGTACTTCTAGATTTTTGTTTTCAATATTTTTTACTGGGTTATTGCATTCTAGATATAGTAGTAAGCCCGCGTTGGAAATGTTGCTTAACAACACCCTCCTTTATATTCTAAGTAAATAAGTGGCGGCGAGTACAGCAATCCGTCTCAAAGTCATCTCTCAATGGTCTAGTAATTCTATTGGCCATACGATCATTCGGAATACATTCGAATCACTCGACTACACCACCCTCAGCTGGTTTTTTGCAAAAAAATCGAGGTCACCATGCCATCAAGATTCACTTGGGACGATGATGAATTTTTAAGAGATAGTGCGTTTCATTTCTATAATGTATGTATGGCTCAGAAACAGAAAATGTGCTGAGTACTTAATCAGAGCAAAAACTCTTTAAAGTGGCTGTTTTTGGAGATTATTTCACCGAAAATGGGATATTAGCCCTTCGTTTTTTTTTTTAAGGAAGCTGAAATCATAGAGGTTTCCTTCTAACTGATGATTGTGTGTCCAAAAAATGAATGTGGCGCCATGTTTGCAATCAGTACAATACATTTTGTCTAGCATTTTGCAGTATTTTTATGGGAACTGAACCACTGTATGTGCAAATAATATAAAAAATGTTGCATAATTAATAGACTTTTGTGATTCTGTGCAACAATCTGAAGGTTGGCCTAATTTTGTTTGCTCCTGAGCCTGGAGAATTATTTCGTAATTTTCAAATTTATAAAATCGACAAAACGATAGACATCAACGTGATGGTCGTTGATTTGTCCGCAACTCTATCACTATCCTCGTTTTTCGAGAGCGATAGACATTCTCAAACTGTGGTTGAAATGTCACCGGGCTCTCACAAATAGCAATTTGCATTGTTTTATTTGAGTCTCATGCATATTTTTTTGCGGATTTCAACCGTTTTTAATCTAAGAACAGAACACAAATGGCACGCGTACCATTGGTTCGCCATCGCTGACATAGTGATCCGTCTTCGTTTTTTTTTAATGTAGGTAGGCAAATACAGTTTGGTACTAGATATTATTCACTAACAATATTACGGTATGTTCACAGCTGCCCCACGCCAAACCATCCTTCATCCTACTTGAACCACTTGAATACCAGAAAAGGGTACGGAAAGCAAACCACGCTATAGGGGGTTTATTCCGTGATTTTCAAAACGATAATTGTCCAAACGATAGTCGTGAACGTGATCGTTGCAGATTTGCTCTACGTAACTATATCACTATCGCCTCGGTTTTTGAGAGCGACAGTGCAATGTCATCGGGCATTGATAATGACAAGTTGCATTGTTTTTTTTTTTGTGTCTGTTGCTGAACATTAAGACTGGAATTCATCAAGCGCTCGTGTCAGCTACGAAGAATATTAGTGACTTATGAGTGGTCTCTACCACTCTTTGTCTGGTGTTCATCAAGCGCTCATAAGTTATATCATGATCTACGCAACTGCAAACGATACCTATTTAGCTATCGTGAAACATTTCACTGGCTCTATGGTGATAAACAAGTTACGGAGAGCAAATTTTTAATCGTCAAGCGATATCTTAGACGATAGTGATATTGAGAGTTACGGAAATGAACACTATATCGTCGAGACGATATCGTTTGACGAAAATCGAATTACGGAATGACTTTTGATATTAATATAGCAATTTATTTACAAGTTTCATAACCTGTTTCAGTCATTTTAAAATCGAATTTTTTGTTATTTTTCTTAATTTTTTATACAACTTTATTTAAAGACTTAATTTAAAAATCATGATCATAAAACTTTTGTGGATATTACTTCGGAATAAAAGTATCTACAGTGATGACTTTTATTTAGTTTTACGTCTTTTTTGATCAAATTGGTTAAACATCTGCTAAAGCCCCCGGCAATGCTGGTTGCTTCTGTTTCATAAACTCTAACTAAGTAAGACCTAAATACCTTTAGCCATATTACTTTTCTGTTGTTCTCCATTTGAATGAATATAATGCACCCCCAGTCGGAGAACGCCACCCGGCCTATAGGCACTGTAGCCCTTGCATAAATAATTCCGTTTTCTGTATCAGGTTGTGAGAACATGAGAAAAAATATGTTAAAGAGATAAGAGTTACATTGATTTGAGGAGGTGTGAAAAAAAATCTGATAAGCGAAAAAAAAACAATAAAAATATTCCAACCTTAGTTTGTATTCAAAGAATACAAAAGCCGATTGCATTACGCACTTCCCTTCATAAATGTATGCAAGGGTTTTCATTGAGTAAGGGGTTTAAATGAGCCATACTGACATCCAAGGTGATTCGTTGACTTTTCTTTTTTTTACACCATTCATTTTGCTGATGATTTTTTTGTGTGCTTCATTGCGTTTTGTGAACATTTTTGGGGTGAGGCAAATTTTAAGATGACATTGCTTTGAGGGTTAAGCTATGAGCACACGGCATATTAAAAGTTGCATACGTTTGATACTCTTACGTCACGTAAAGAGTCGCAAATTTGTCGCATATTCTATATCTAAAGGGGCCAACCCATAGAATCCGTTAGCCCTTTTAAGGGGCTAACCCAGATAATCCATTGCGCGTCCGTTGCGTCAACGAACACTTGCTCGCATATAATTTGTCCGCAAATGTTAAATGTTAAACTAATAATGTTAAAAAAATGTTTTTTAAAAAATTGAACATCCAAATTTTTAAGCACAACAACAAAGCTGAAAATTTTGGATTACATAGTTTATATGATTCTATCAAGGGAAACAAATTGGCAGAAACATAAGTAAGGGCAAAAGGCTGCCAGGTTTTATCAAACACAAACACAAGAACAAATAAAAAAATGATTAAAAATAAACCTGATGAGATACAAAGCCGAAAATTAGTATTGATACAATTAATAATTGATACAAAGTAGAAAATTTATATATAAAAATCGAAAAATTGAAGCAATCAATTAAAAAAAAACTTGGGAAGATACAGGTCTTAAAAAAACAACTAGAGTTGGTATAAATACGTTGTATGAAAAAAATCAGCAGAAGTCTTGGTGGATCCATTGCCAAAAGACAATGAATTTGAAACCTATAAAAAATATTACATAAAAAAAAACTTGGAAGCTGAAATTTAATACCTATATTGTTGTTGCCCATATAATTAAAAAACAAATTGGAAAAAGCAAAATCGGATGTAAAAGGGTTGCCAAAAATCAGCAATGTACAAAAATAAAAAACAACATAACAAATATGTCTGATTACATACAAGGTTGATAAGCAGTGTTATTATAGCCTTAGCTAACGTTATTAAGAAACGAGATTGGCAAAAGTGTAAGTTGATCAATAGAGTTGCCAGTCATGAAGCCAATTTTTTTTTAAATTTACTAAAAATAAAACCCGATGAGTTACGAAGCTTAAAATTAGTGTCCGCATATCTATTACATATTTATATTTTTAAGAAATAAAAATTCAGAAATATAGATACAGCAGTAACGTTGACAGACGTCAACATATCAAACAAAACTAATATAATTATTAAAAAATAACGGTATAAGATACAAAGTTGATAATTGGTACCATAATACGTTCCTTTTCTGTGTGAACCTCGTAACTACATTTTTTTTTAATTTTGCTTAACATTAGACAACGCTGGAAAACTATGAGTAAGGAAGATGAAAAAGTATAAATAGTGAAATAACCTCAAATAATATGTTTTACAGTTAATTCGATTCCTTTTTATTCAATCCAATTATTCAATTTCTAGAAAAACAAAAATTTCTTAAAAAAACTAAACAAAATTTTCTTTGTAAATACGTGGTTCGCGTAGAAACGAGACGAATAGCCGTTATAAGATTTTTGATGAAAAAAATCGGCAGAAGTGTAAATAAAGTTTTAAGTTTGCCAGATGTTTTATGAATTTGGCAACCCTTAAACTCAATTTACACTTCTGCCGATTTTTTTTCATCAAAAATCTTATATACATGTAGTTTTACTTCTGTTTTGATGAAAGTGTCTTTTATTCCTTTTTATTTTATATTTTTTTCAAGTTTCTTTAATAAAATGTCTACCTTATTCAGTAAATTGTTTTATAAAAGAAGAATATAATTTAAATGCAGTGTTTGTACATAATATTGTAGTAGGAAAGAACAAAATGAATAGTTTTCAGATAAAAACGAAATGCGTAATTTTTTATTTAATTCCCTAGTTATGTGACATTTCTTTCTTTTTTAATTATTTCTTTTATTGGAGTTTTAATGCAGTATTTGATAGAAATCATCAAGGCTTTATACCTTTTCTTTTGTTTGCACTTAAAAAGTGTCAGGAAACTTTGTTCAAATCGTTTGGGTACTTTTATGCATGTTTACTCTCTTTCTGAGAGAATTTCATCCCCACTCGTCAATTTTTTTCAGATTGCGAATTTTAGCCCACAAAAGAACCCAAACACACCTATTGGGATAGGGCTTTTTAGAAAAAAAGCAATACATCTCTGTTTCATTCTCTCTCATAGCTTCTAAACGTCAAATCGACACTCTGGCCCACTGACGTTTAAATAAATCAACAGTAATAATCAAAATTGCTTATGTTTTTTTTCATGTGAGAACTGTCACTGTACCAAAGTATCTAGTTTGACAATTTGGTAAAAATCCCTATTGGTGCGTTTTGTCGCAATGAACATTTTGACATTTCTTGACGTTTTGAGGTCACTGGAGTCTGAATGTATAGTTTTCAGAAAGATTTCTGTGTGTGTGTGTGTATGTACGTTTGTACGTTCGTGCAACGCTTTGCTTGAATAAATAAAGGTATTAATGTTTATTTTTTTTTTCTTTTTTAACAATTATTTATCTGTTAATTTATTTAATTTTCACAACACTTCCTAGGAAACTTACGTTTATTTATACGAATGTCACCTTTGTTTTCATACATCGGCATTTAGCTGTCAAATTTTTGTTCCTCCAGGTTCAGAAACGTTAGGGACTAAGAGCTATATTCATTAAGACCTCATAAGTTATGAGCGCTCATATCGGAGTTTCCGGAGTCAGCGCCCTCAACTTTATGAGTGGTCGAGACCACTTATAAGTCCCTAATATTCCTTGGTGAACAGGTTTATGAGCACTTGATGAATCTAACTTGGACTGATTTCGGACCCAACCCGGACTCTTTAGCTTGAAGGGCAGGGACAAACAAACTTGAGAAGTGATTTGCTGTTTTATTCGCATCCAGAATCGGAGAGCTGGATTACCAATCAAAAGCGACATTAGTCAAGTTTCGGGGATCTAATTGGTCAGCTGTCAGAAAAATCCTTCCAATTTAAACAGTTTTATTGGAAAGTTGACTAGAAATTTATGTCGTTAAATCATTAGAGCCGTTATTGCAAAAAGTTAACTTTTCCTACATGGTTATATGATAGGTACAGTTTAGTTTCGGACCTACAAACAAATTTCAATTTCCACTCTAGGGAATCACCAAAGACCCTAAACCACCAAGTTTCAAAAAAATCGGTTCAGCGGTTTAGGCTGTAGCTTGAGGTATACAGAGACAGACAGGCGGAGAGACAGAATTGCGGGACCCATTTTTTTTTTGGCATTCTCTATCATAGTAATGGCTTGTGTGATTGTTATCTCGAGTTCGATTTTTTCATGAATTCTAAACTTGCACTATAGTACCTATGTATATCGCTAGTAAAAACCTTATAAAAAACAACAACAAATGTTGAGATAAGTGTCAAATACAGATGTGTGTGTGAAAGTCCATGGAAGTAGGTGTGAATCTTGCTAAAAATCGAGAGTCGAAAAAGAATCTGTACTAGTTTTTTTTACTCTGAGAGTGGCAAATGGGACATGAGATCCCACTTTTACCAGTATAAAACCAGTATGTGATCTTCCTATTTCTGCTGTCAGATTCACAAAATCGACTCTATTTTGGTGAATGAAAGCGGACATTAGTCTAGAAAAATCTGCCTCAGTATAAATTCAAGTTTTTTTTGTTCAATATGTCAACTGTTTATTTTTAATCCTTTGAACACGAAATACAGGAATAGCCCTCTTACTATACAAAATTGAGGCATCAAGATTTTCTTCTTTCTATATGGACTAATTTCTAAATTATGGGGTAAAAAAATTTAGTTATACTTGTTTTGACATTACTGCTTCTAAAATATTAGAAAAACTACCAGACACGATTGCACTTCATAAGTTATCAACACCTATTTCTATACTTCTTATTCAAAGTCATATAGAGTACCTTTCTACCTAGAGCCGCGAATACAGCAAATTCAATTATAGGTGAGTACAGGATAATTCTTTAATTCAATTAGTAGGTATAGAGGCACTTGGAGCTGGGAACTTTTTTTACGACTTTTTTAATTGTTTTTATGGTTGGTTGATTTTTAATCGTTTTTTAATTGCTTTGATTTTCTTTGTGGGCAGGAGTGGCGCTTGTGGTTTGGTTTTTATTGTTTTTTTTGTTTTAATTGCTATGATTTTATGTGTCGGCACGAGTCGCGCACAAGACGATCAGGAAAAGATCTTTTTTACATTCATGACCAACATCCCCATGATGCCTAGGTGACGATGACGTTCACTAGATGTGAGCATTAGTTTGGGTTGTTTTCTTTTTCTGGGGAAAATTATTGAAAAACTTTGAAGGGCTGTATCTTTTGAAGGCAGCGTTTTTTCGCAAAAATAAGGTTATTTTGAGATCACCGCATATATATATATATGTATACGTATAGTTTGATATAAGAACAATAAATAAAATAATAAAAACAATAAATAAATAAACCATTATTTTAATTTTTTTTTACTGTTTTTATTTTAGATATTTGTACCCAAGAGAACAGGAGGGAAGCCTAAACATTTTACAAATATTTTATGTCTTTTCTTTTTATTACTTTTTCAATAGAAAATGTATTGGGTCAGGATATTTTTTTTTTTTAGCTCATAGAATCCACCTTATGTAGGGATGGTTTGGTTGTGCCGATGACGATCACCAGATGTGAGCATGAGTTTGAGTTTTATGTGGGCTGCTTGTTATGGACGATGATTTTTATGGGTATGGTATTCTTATTGGGATAATCTTGCGTAGAAAATATGAGGATAAGAATGTTATCGGTGGTGGATATTGGGGAAAAGTGATGAATAACTTTGAAGGGCTATATCTTTTAAAGGAAGAGTTTTTTCGCAAAAATAACGCTATTTTGAGATCACTGCAGGTAAATAGACTATATTGTATATGTTTACATAAGTTTGTTAAAAGAACAATATAAAATATAAAAGAGAGCATCGACTTAGTCCGATAGAATTGTGTTTGGGGGATGAAATTATCAATTGTAATGTGTTGTGGTTTTGAATGTTAGGGTGCTAGGAGCAAGCTGATGATGAGTTGTGAGTAGAGTATACTTGTTATACTTAGTTGTTTCTTTTGTTATGGCGTGTACTACATTATGTTTAAATGACGTGCTGCTTGTGAACTGGCTCGCGTGCGTCGGTCGTATGGTTGGTTCCTAACAAACATACGAAAAGCATATTTATTTTAAATAAAAGTACTTAAAAATAAAACATTTTGTTAAATAAAGTTTATTTTTATTTTATAAATAGGTAGGTACACAGAAATTATTGTTTTATTTATTTTCTTTCGAAATAGGTATCCATGAATTGTGATCGGGTGCAAAACCAAGCCATTTTACAAGTAATCGATCTTTTTTTCTCTGAAGCACTTTTTCGATTAGATAAGTATCGGGAAACTTAGTTTTTTGTAGTTCAAGCTCATAGAACCCGCCTTTAATAGGATTTTCCTGATAGTCTTCTAGCAGATATGTAACAGGATTTGTTTGTTGAACTTTGGTTATTTTGAAGATTTCTGTTGTCCAATTCGGTGTGTATCCTTTATCAAATACATGCTTGTATTTACTTATTCTCACAGATTCTCCTACCTTGAACTTTGGAGCAATATGAATTTTGATGTGATCATATATTGTTGATAGTATTTGCTTTTCATTGGCAGCATTGACTTGGGCTGGCTTCATTTTAATAGTGCGATGTTTTGAGTTGTTGTACGTTTTAGTTAGTGTATCTATTAAATTTATCCAATAATATGAACCATTAGCACTGATCTCTTTCCACATAAGGGTTTTCAAAGTCCTATTAAATCGTTCGACAATCGAAGCTTTAAGGGGTGTATATGTCGAATAATGATTAATGTGATGTTTTTTCATAAGACTTTGAAAAGTACTGTTGAAAAATTCTTTTCCGTCATCTGTTTGTAAATTATTTGGAATACGACCTTTTTTTAATATATTTTCCATAGCTTCAGTGACATTAGATCCAGTTTTATGTTTAATGGGAGCTGTCCAAGCAAATTTAGAAAATGTATCAATTACCGTAAGAAGATATCTATTGTTTTCATTATCTGCTGAATATGCCCCCATTTCGACTAGATCCGCTTGCCATAAATCATCAAGCCCTTTGATAATGACTCTCCTTTTTTTAAAATTTCTTCTTGCTGGCTTATGCAGTTCTTCGACAATGTCTCTTTTGCTCATCTTTTCACAGAATGATTAAAACAACAAAACATTTTACCTTTTTATTAGTTTAATAGTTTATTCATTTAAAATTTTTTTATAAAAATTCACTATTCTCTTAATTTTATTAATCTTAACCATAATTTGATTACAGGTACAAATATCAGGTCCTTCATTGCACAAGTTTGATAACCAGTTCGAAGGACAGTTCTGGAAATGAAATTCGGCATGCCGTGACATAGTATAATCATCTTTTTCGAAATTATTTACAAAAACAATACAATTCATAGCATCTGAAAAGTGTGCTTCATGTATGATGTGTTGGTTTGATTTCAAAAAGGATAGAAGTTCGTTAACTACTAAATTAATTTTGAAAAAAGACATGTTTTTCGTTTGAATTGTGAATGCAAAATGAATTCAAAATTATTTTAGAAAAATTTATTTTAATCTTTCATATAACGACATTAATTTTTTAATTTTAATCAATCTATTTTCAACCATGTAGCAAGCACATGTATCTGGTCCTTCCTTGCATACATTTGAAGACCACGGGCAGTTAGCGAAATGGCAGCCATAATCTGAGGTTGTCAAAGATACATTCGTAAATTGTTTCAAGAAGACTATGCAATTCAAAAGTTCCGTATGATGTTCTTCTAATAAAATGTGTTTATTTTCACTGAGAAATTTTAGGATTTCATCGAAAATCAATGAGGGCTTTAAGCTGGGCATTGCGAATGAATGACTGATCTCATAGATATTTAAGTAAAGACGAAAATTAATTTTAAGTAGTTAAAACATGTTTCCTTTATTTAAGTATTTTTCAATTTCAATTTGAAGGCTATGGCTTAATTGACCAATTTTCTCATCAACATAGCTTTTTGTAGCAGCATCGCCTTGTTCTTGAGGTTCTTGAATGTTTTTTAATCGTTTTCCATTTATGTTGTAATCACCGTTTTCTGTTTTGAGAAATCCCTCGCCAGGTGGTCCAGGCAACCCTGACTCACCCCGTAGTCCCGGCTCTCCTTGTTTCCCTCTTGGACCGCTCGGTGGGGTCCTATATGAATAACGACCAAATTTATCAACACTCATTGTTATTTTTTTATTCGATAATATCGGCTTCTTTCAGTTCTTCAATAATTGAAACAATTTCGTTAGAATGATTGTTATGTCCAGCTTGTTGTGAAGCAATAAGAAGTCTCATTCGATCTACAAGCTCGTTGGGATCATCCCAAAATATATAGTCTTTTTTCATTTTTGATAATTGCATTAATCCATTTCCTGAAGTTGATTGTGGTGTCGATGGTGAAGGTGATGGCTGATTAGAAGTATTTGTGTTGGGTCCTAATAATTTTTTGATTATTGTCCGATACTTATAACCCCGATTACCATGCACTTGTCCGTGTGAATCATGACCAATTCTATGTGTATTGGTGTCATTTAATATGGTCTTATAATTTTTTAAATCCTTTTCAGTGTAAATTCTTTCATCGGGTCTTATCTTAAATATAAGCTCATATAAACCATTTGTTCCCTCAAAGGTTTTATTTTTTATTTGTATATCTTTTCCAAGAATGATTAATTCACCACTTCCGATGTACCACTTACCATCTTTGGAGTATACCCCATATGTTTTATCGAGCGTGTTGGAATTATTTATCAATAAATCTATGTATTTTTTAGGTGTATAATACATTTCTTCTTGTAATAATAGCTTTGAAAAGTTTCGGTGGTTACTGCTTTTCTTTGATCTTTTTGGGGTTTTGCTATCATTAAATTCAGGTGATCCGTCGATATAAGTGTTGGGTGTGATGAAGTCAAATTCATTTTCTTGTAGTTGTCCTTCTTGTTGCTGTTTAAATTTGTATTTTGTTTTCTCTAGAGGACTTTCAATAAAGTCATTCTGATATTGTTCTTCTTGTTTAGTGTTTGATTTTTTCACTAACTCATTTAGGGGTTTGGTAATGGGTTTTAGAGTTTTCTCAATTTTAGTTTCGTAAGATTCCCTATCGGACTTGAATGCTTTGTATTTCTTTCGTAGAGCATCGGTGGTTTTGATAAGCTCTTTAGTTAGTTTGACATCTATGTTCATCATACTGTAAGATTTATTTCTTCTTACAGTTGCAGTTGAAGAATAACTCTCTAAGTTGTTGAAAAAATCTTTCTATGGTTCTTAAACTGAATTTTATATTGCTGTTACTGGTCTTAACTGTAGAATACTGGGTCTCAAACTGTATTGAACCGCTTTTAACTGCTATAATCTGCTCGCTGAACTGTTCTGTACTGCGCTCATAGAACATAACTGTACATGTGATGCAAAAATCAAAAATTGCATCTATTTTATATCTTAAGGAAGCAGTCAAAGCCTTTTCTATAGCGACCTTCATTTAAGGGGCTGTCCTTATCAATTACCAAAAAACCGTAATTTGTGTTCCAGCATTCCACACATACCTTTTGAAACATTTTAAATGTCATATCCGAATTGACATGATCATTATAAATGTGTTTTAAATTCATATCATCCTGTTTGAAGACGATGAGAAAATTCGCATTGTCTCGAATTAAGTGTTTCGGTATTCTTGTATATGTTTGGCACAAATAAAAACTATCGATGTGATGATGTCGCCCCATACTAAAGTACACTCGGATTGTATCTTGTTTTTCACAGGCAATATCGTCAAATATGAATATCGAATTTGGTTTAGCCTCTTCGGGTCGAATAACGTCACTGTTATTGGAAAATGTTAAGAAGCCCATATTTTTTATTGGTTTTATGGCTTTCCGTAAAAACTCATACTTCGGTTGATGTAGAGATTTAGAATATATATAGATATTTTCAAATTTTAATCCGTTCGGGTGTTGTAGTAAACTCATCATGACGTTTGTTTTTCCACAGTTTGAGGGACCAGTAATTAACCCCCTTATACTATCAGGGAATAGTTTACCATGCTTTTTTCTTTCAATCTTGTTGGCCAGTTCCATATTTTTTACCGGTAACTGGTATTGTTGCTTAACGAATCGCATAGCGATGAAAACTAAATAAATTCTTATAAATGTCAAGTTTATATATTAAAAGCCTCATATCGCATCTAACCATGCTATCGCAAAGATAATTATATAAAATGTTCGACTATTCCAAAAAACCTATCAGTCAACAAAATATTGCGAAAGGAAACGGTTTATTAAATACTTTAATAAACAAACTACCTCTTGAACTGCATCTACCTGGTTATCAATACTGTGGACCTGGAACAAAACTTCAAAAACGCTTAGCCCGAGGAGATCCAGGGGTTAATT
Organism: Meliscaeva auricollis; assembly: GCA_948107695.1. NCBI lineage: Eukaryota > Metazoa > Arthropoda > Insecta > Diptera > Syrphidae > Meliscaeva > Meliscaeva auricollis. Next base: position 4,400,890 of record OX403620.1, on the reverse strand, counting down.
TGCTTGATCAAGCGTGCAAAGAACACGATATATCGTATTCTAAATTTAAAAATACATCTGATCGACACATTGCAGATAGGATTTTAACTGAAAAAGCTTGGCAAAGATTTAAATCTAAGGACGCTAGTATAGCTGAGCGGTCAAACGCACTATTGGTTACCAATCTTTTGAAAGTAAAAACAAAATTTGGTATGGGTTGCTCTAAGAATAAAGATAAAAAGCCCAAGAAAAGAACGAAAAATAAAAAAGAAATGAAGTCCAAAAAAGATAATAAAGCTAAACAACCCTCCTTTAAAAAAGTGATTCACACAATTGGAAATAATATCAAATGTAAAAAACCTGTCAATTTAGAAAAGGCAATTAAAATAGCAATATCATCTGCCAAGAAAACAGTTCGAAAAAACAATAGAATTAAGGCGCCCAGAGTTATTGCGATACCAAAAATTGGTGGAGTAATTCCTTTTCTTGTTCCTCTGTTTGCTGGACTTTCAGCTCTTGGAGCTTTAACGGGAGGAGCTGCAGGAGTAGCCAAAGCTGTCAGCGATATCAGCATTGCTAAAAAAGATCTAGAGGAGAAAAAACGTCATAACCAAAAAATTGAATCCATTGCAGTCGGACAAGGCTTTCACCTTAAACCGTATAGAAAAGGTCTCGGGCTTTATTTAAATCCACATCCAAAAAACTCCTAAGTTCGCTACCCAATCGTGCATTAAATGAAATAGATTTGAGAAATTTTGCAAAGAATTTTATTCCTAATTTTCGAGGAGTTTTCATGCGTGATAATTTACCAAAAACTAAACCGATGAGAAATGAGTCTGGAATTGTAAATCTTGATTCCTCAATTGGTCCTGGAACACACTGGGCAGTAAGATTCAATATTTTGATAGCTTTGGAAATCTACAGCCTCCTATTGAAATTATGAATTATTTAGGTGAAAAAATTTATTATAATTATACTAAATATCAAGATTATGATTCTTTTAATTGTGGTCATTTATGTTTAAGATTTCTATATGATTGTTTATTTTTAAATAAATAAAGTGTTATGTTTAAAAATGGTTTCATTGTATTATTATCACCATGGTGTTGACACTTACGCTAAGCGGAAGAACTTCCCATCTATCAGCTGAATATTTCCCACCTTTGAACCTGGATCAGGATTACGTTTGTGGATTGATTGATTTTCAAACGTACAACTCTATACCAAATGTAGATGAACGTAACAATTTGTTCCATGCAGGGGAATATAAAATTGAAATACCAACTGGTTCTTATGAAATTGATGACATTGCATCATTTATATCCGAAGAATTATTATTGCGAAATTCTACAGCTACTGTTAGAATAGAAGCAAATAATAATACAATGGTAACTGAAATCCAAAGCAACGAAAAAATATATTTCAATGAGGATAGAACTATTGGAAAATTACTAGGTTTCAGTAAATGTGTTCTCGACTCCGATGTGGTTCATTTGTCAGATTTACCTGTTGATATAAATAAGGTGAATGTTATACGAGTTGAGTGTAATATTATTACTGGTTCCTATTTTAATAATAGCCCTGTGCATACTATACATGAATTTTCTCCAGAAACAGGGGCAGGGTATAAAATCATAGAAGTTCCGAAAAATGTCATCTATTTACCTGTGAACGTCAAGCGAATAAGCAGTCTATCATTAAAACTCGTGGATCAAGACGGTGACTTGATAAATTTCAGAGGAGAAAGAATAACTGTGCGATTGCATTTAACTCCAAAACCACAATAATGTTAATCTATAATAGTTATTATAAAATAGATACCAAAAGTAACCATCCATTTAGTTCTACTAGAACAACAACACTGTCAAGACCAAAACTATCATCTGAAAACAAGAACTACCTTGTTACATTAGGATTTAAACTAAAGTAAAAAACAATATGAATGAAATATTAAACATTACCCATGGACCTAGCTATGATAATAGCATATCTAAGTTTGAGTACCATAGTTACTCTCCATTTCTTCAGTCATTCAATCCAAGCGATGAAATACGTATCCCCATACAACAACAGGACTTGTGCATTTTACCTTGTGAAAGCTACATTTACATAGAAGGAGGTCTAACAAAATCAGATGGAGAGCCTTCTTCAACGGGAAAATTATCTAATAATGCTATGGCGTTTCTTTTTGAAGAAATACATTATGAACTCAACGGAGTTGACATCGAGAACAATAAAAACGTTGGAATCACAACATCAATGAAAAATTATATATCATTGAATGAGAATGAAAGTAAAAGCTTAGAGAATGCTTCATGGACTGGAAACTCCACCATTACACCTGTATCGGGTACTTTTAATTTTTGCATACCACTAAGAAATCTGTTGGGGTTTGCTGAAGACTATAAAAAGATTATAGTAAATGCAAGACATGAACTGATTCTAATTCGTACTCGAAGTAATGAGAATGCCTACTATTCTGACGAAGAATTAAAACTTTCAATTTTTAAATTACAATGGAGAGTTCCACATATTACCTTATCCGATCCAAATAAGCTTACATTATTGAAACAAATACAATTAAAACCAATTCAAATTCATTTTCGAAATTGGGAAATGTATGAATATCCAACACTACCAACCAACACGGATCATTTATGGACAGTTAAAACTTCAAGTCAACTTGAGAAGCCAAGATATGTTATTATTGCTCTACAAACCGATAGAAAAAACCAACGAAACAAGGATGCCAGTAAATTCGATCACTGTGAAGTGAGCAATATAAAGGTTCATTTAAACTCTGAATCTTACCCTCGTGAAGATTTAAATCTTAAATATAAACTGGATCAGTATGCCATTCTCTATGATATGTACAGTAAATTTCAATACTCATATTATCAGAAACAAACACAGCCACTTTTATCCCGACAAAACTTTAAGGATATTGCCCCAATAATGGTGGTTGATTGTTCCCGTCAAAATGAATCAATTAAAACAGGACCAGTGGATGTAAAAATTGAACTTAAAACAACACTTCCTGTTCCAGCTTCAACAACTATGTATTGCCTTATACTTCATGATCGTATAATTGAGTATAATCCCTTAACTGGTGAAGTTAACAAACTCACTTAAATTTACTGTCATTATATATAAAGTTGTTAGTAGAAAAAGTGAGTTTATAGAGAGCATATCTTAAATATGAATACCTACATTGTAGACTTTCAAGGATTTCGAGGATTTAACAATAGCTTCATTGTGAAAGAAGTAGCTGTATTTCATAATGACCACCATCATCATTTCATTGTTAATCCTCCATTTGATTTAAATATTCTCTCCACACCACTTAGAAGGCAGGCATATTGGTTATATCAAAATTATCATGGACTAACATGGAATGGTGGGCTTACAAATTTTTCTCAAGTAAAGATATTTCTTCGAGAACAAATCCAAAATGGAACTGTTTACGTTAAAGGAACTGAAAAATCTCAATGGCTTACAGCATTACTCAATAGTGAAAACATAGAAGTCATTAACCTAGAAGATATCTACAGCTGTCCAAATTTAAAGGAACTGCGAAGAATTTATCCAAATCAAATAAAATGTCTAAACCATGGAAATTGTTGCGCCCTTCAAAATGTGTATCTTTTAAACAAGTTCATAAAAGAAGCAAAACAGCTGTAATATAAAAACATTTTATAAATAAAACAAAAAATTTGTGTTGTAAAGATATATATGCTTTTTATTTTATTTTATAAGTTAGAATGCTGGTCTTTTAAAACCGTACGGTACGGAACTATGATCATCGAGAAAACGACGTTTTTCTGCTCTGGGTTTGTATGTTTTAACCTCTTCTACAGTTACCACTTGATGTTCTCTTGTTCGTCTAATGTTATTAGACTTAATAACTCATCTTCTATAGAAAAATTTAACACTGCTTCTTTAATTGAATCAAAATTGATTTGTTGAGAAGATTGATAGTTAAGAAAGATGCCCTTTACCTTGCACACAACGTGTTCACTATTGTCGTTTGTGCTGTAAACTTTATAGGCATAATTCTTTGGACCACCACTAACAAATTCGGTGATAAAACTCCCTTCGCCATAGCTCTGTAATTCATCAGTCATATCACCAATAAATTCTCCAGTAGGTGGATCGAATTCTCCTTGACAGCTTACATAGATAACGGAATCAGTATCATAGTAGAGAACTCTTTCTTTTAATTTTTCTAGGTAAGAGTACAATTTAAGACGAGCTTGTGTTGTTGTGTAAGCGGCAATACAAACATTGACCGTAGGGAGAGAGTCAGCGGCTTCTTCCTTTAACTCAAAATTAACCACAATATTGTCTTCATTGATTGGTAATATATGCAAAACTTCAATAGAAGGATGAGTAAGCAGTAAAAACAGATCTGATGGTTTATTCAAAATGCAGGTTTTTTGCTGATTTTCCCGTTGACCGAATTTACCCCAAAAAGAATTCAAAATGAGTTTGGCAAGTGATCTTTTTCCTGGATTGTTTTCTATTTCATCAAACTCTAGGTCTATATTTTCCTTATCTAAGAAATCAGCAACATATTTGTTTTTATCTTCTTGAGATGTGCAGGTGCTCGGCCATCCAGATGCTTCTTGTTTTATTTTCAAATAAGCGTTCATCATACGAGTAAAAAGACCATCGGAACTTGTATTTGGATTATATTGGATCACATCATATTCCCAAATTTCTAAAACAGCAAGTAGCTTATACCCCATTTCAACTGCTTTCACAACTTCTTCGATTACCCAGGTTCCAAGTAAAGCTCTTTCGTCATCAGAATGGGTGCAAATTTGTTCTTGAATTTTTTCATTACTGCAAGCTCTACATAAGAAAAACATCAGCTTATTATTTTGTTTCATGGGTAAAACCGGATGGAATAAATTTTCTGGTGGAAGAATTTTGCATTTTACAAGTCCGTTTACACCCTCGAGTTTCATAGTAGAGCAAATATCATCGTTAGCAGTGTGAATTTTTGGATGACCAATAGGGAATTTCCCATTTTTACACACCCAGGGGTAAAGAAAACATACGTCAATGTATTTAATTGTTTCCCCTTCGTTACATTTATAATAATTAAATGTATTTGCTGTCCGTCCGCCATAGAAAGCATCGCGTGGATTTAAAGGTGTGTTTTGTATCAACGGGTTATTATTCAGAAAATTAAGTTCTTCATTACTTAGGAACTTTTGTTGAGTCTGAAACTCACATTCCCACATTTCAATTACTTCGTAATTAAACGATCTCAATCGTGTTGTTTTGGCTAACGTTTTCTCATATCTGTGGTTTAGGGTATCGTATTTGTCTTCCGACAGAGGGTCGTCACGTATATGTTTTAAGCAAGCAGGATGTCCGTGATAAAAACAACCATGGAATTCAAATATCTGTTTGGTTTCTTCACAAAAACCATCTACTTTTACTCCATTAATAACTGCTTCTCTTCCTTTAGCAGCATGCTTGATATTAATTTTTCGCCTCTTTTGTTCCCAAATCAGCCATTTGATTGCAGCTGTTGACTGATTATCTACACACCTATATCCGTTTTTAGGTATGAGCCCAATAGTATCTGGTTGAAGAAAATTACGTCTGAACACAAGGTTACAAGCTGATGCTATTGTTGTTGCTTCCAAAAATGGTTCAACATTACTTTGGTTAAGGAACAATTGTCTAAACTTCAAGCAGGTCTCGGTTAAGATTCTAACATCGCTAATGCAATATTCCACTAGTTCACGTTCCATGTCAAAAGTATCATTTTCATGTTCCGCATACCATTTTAAGAAGACATCACGATCTTCAGTTTTCATTGCATCTGGACTGTAGTATTCCATAGCAGGTAGCTTCCCAATATATTTGGCATTCTCTTTTGTATTAAAAAAATGTGGAAAATATCCTTTTTTAAAAACGGGTGAAAGTTGGAACGCTTTTGGTAGTTTTGACAGAGCCATCGGAAAGTAATTTAGTGAATCCAGGAACTTTATATTCGCAATTTCCATTAGTATTATTTTACTGCCTCGCATTATTAATCTAGGGGTCAGTTTTGTTTTTTCCAATATGTAATTTAGGAGAAATTGGTGATCGTATGATTGCCCGTTATGTGCTATCACAAGTACTTTTTTGAATTTTTGTCGAACATTAAGTATATGTTTCAAGAATTTGTGCACAACATTTTCATCTTCAGCTTCTTCCTTAATAATGTTAAGCGATAGATTACACTTTTGACAAAAGTACAAATTTGGAACATCAAAACATTGGTCACACTTGTGTTGAAAAACGCATAAATTTGGTTCATGCATTTTAACCGAGGTAACTGATGTTTCGCTTCCAATGGTTATCATTTTTTCTCCTATTACTTTCTCCTGACGACTCTCCAAATCATAAAAGATATACAGGGTGTCTTTATATGTAGGAGTCTTATAATCGGGCTGAATATAACACATATGTTCTTTTGCTACATGCTTACTGCACATTTTGCAGAAGTATTCATTACATATATGTTGCCGACTTGCTCCGTATGTTTTTAGGCATAAAAGACATTTCATCATTTGATTGCAAATTGAATTTTTACCTGTTGAGTTGCTCGCTTTGTGATTGTCGAAACAGTTTTTTCCTCGAAAGTTTCGATTACATTCTTCACATACAATTTCTTTTTCAATTATTTTGTTTCATGGGTAAAACCGGATGGAATAAATTTTCTGGTGGAAGAATTTTGCATTTTACAAGTCCGTTTACACCCTCGAGTTTCATAGTAGAGCAAATATCATCGTTAGCAGTGTGAATTTTTGGATGACCAATAGGGAATTTCCCATTTTTACACACCCAGGGGTAAAGAAAACATACGTCAATGTATTTAATTGTTTCCCCTTCGTTACATTTATAATAATTAAATGTATTTGCTGTCCGTCCGCCATAGAAAGCATCGCGTGGATTTAAAGGTGTGTTTTGTATCAACGGGTTATTATTCAGAAAATTAAGTTCTTCATTACTTAGGAACTTTTGTTGAGTCTGAAACTCACATTCCCACATTTCAATTACTTCGTAATTAAACGATCTCAATCGTGTTGTTTTGGCTAACGTTTTCTCATATCTGTGGTTTAGGGTATCGTATTTGTCTTCCGACAGAGGGTCGTCACGTATATGTTTTAAGCAAGCAGGATGTCCGTGATAAAAACAACCATGGAATTCAAATATCTGTTTGGTTTCTTCACAAAAACCATCTACTTTTACTCCATTAATAACTGCTTCTCTTCCTTTAGCAGCATGCTTGATATTAATTTTTCGCCTCTTTTGTTCCCAAATCAGCCATTTGATTGCAGCTGTTGACTGATTATCTACACACCTATATCCGTTTTTAGGTATGAGCCCAATAGTATCTGGTTGAAGAAAATTACGTCTGAACACAAGGTTACAAGCTGATGCTATTGTTGTTGCTTCCAAAAATGGTTCAACATTACTTTGGTTAAGGAACAATTGTCTAAACTTCAAGCAGGTCTCGGTTAAGATTCTAACATCGCTAATGCAATATTCCACTAGTTCACGTTCCATGTCAAAAGTATCATTTTCATGTTCCGCATACCATTTTAAGAAGACATCACGATCTTCAGTTTTCATTGCATCTGGACTGTAGTATTCCATAGCAGGTAGCTTCCCAATATATTTGGCATTCTCTTTTGTATTAAAAAAATGTGGAAAATATCCTTTTTTAAAAACGGGTGAAAGTTGGAACGCTTTTGGTAGTTTTGACAGAGCCATCGGAAAGTAATTTAGTGAATCCAGGAACTTTATATTCGCAATTTCCATTAGTATTATTTTACTGCCTCGCATTATTAATCTAGGGGTCAGTTTTGTTTTTTCCAATATGTAATTTAGGAGAAATTGGTGATCGTATGATTGCCCGTTATGTGCTATCACAAGTACTTTTTTGAATTTTTGTCGAACATTAAGTATATGTTTCAAGAATTTGTGCACAACATTTTCATCTTCAGCTTCTTCCTTAATAATGTTAAGCGATAGATTACACTTTTGACAAAAGTACAAATTTGGAACATCAAAACATTGGTCACACTTGTGTTGAAAAACGCATAAATTTGGTTCATGCATTTTAACCGAGGTAACTGATGTTTCGCTTCCAATGGTTATCATTTTTTCTCCTATTACTTTCTCCTGACGACTCTCCAAATCATAAAAGATATACAGGGTGTCTTTATATGTAGGAGTCTTATAATCGGGCTGAATATAACACATATGTTCTTTTGCTACATGCTTACTGCACATTTTGCAGAAGTATTCATTACATATATGTTGCCGACTTGCTCCGTATGTTTTTAGGCATAAAAGACATTTCATCATTTGATTGCAAATTGAATTTTTACCTGTTGAGTTGCTCGCTTTGTGATTGTCGAAACAGTTTTTTCCTCGAAAGTTTCGATTACATTCTTCACATACAATTTCTTTTTCAATCCTGGAGCAACTTGGTGTATTTTGGCACTGCGGGCAAGATTTTTGACATTTATGCTGCCTTTTTGAATTGTATGGGACATGACAATCTTCACAATAGTAGCTACAACAAAATGCGGCAGTTAACGATGTTATAACATTAAAATGGTTGTTGTGATATAGTAAGTTAATGTTCTTTTTTTCTTCAGCTTCTTGAGCTGCAAATCCTTCAAATATCACTTTCCTGCCCTTTGTTCCGTACTCATATACAGTCACTCTATATTCCTTTAAATGGTTTTGGAATATACGTAACTCCGGAACTCCACAACCCTCCATCGGTATAACTATGTGTGCATCATTTATAAGTTGAAGGGCTCTTTCAGATTGAATCTTTCCAATGTCTCGCCTGACTTTTTCCTTTGTTTTGTTGTTTTCCTTGTCAGCGTATACTTTGCCCACAACTAAAGCCCGAGGTAAACATAAATTGTCCTTATTTTGTATGTTTATTATTCCTCGTTTCTTAACACATTCCTCAGAAAATGTATTATATTTTCCACTCTGAACTTTTCCTGTTCCTGAAGGGAGCTTAACTGACGTTATGGTGAGAGTAAAATCATCAGTACTCAAACCTTCTGAATTGCTCTGAAAGATTTTCGCAATCATTTCCCATACGTCACTGAATTTTACGTTTGCGCAATCCTGAAAATTGATCCACCCATTTCCTCGTTCAGCAGCAAAACTCTTCCCGCAAAAAGTAATTCCTACTTTATCTGCAGGGCTGAGACCCGTTAGAGCATGTTTGAACATGTCATTCACTGCTTCTCTGATCCATGACGTTGGTTCTTCTCTCTCTGGAATAGGCCTAATCCTGAATTGGATTTTCCGACCCTTTACGTCAAACCGCTTTACTCGTGACTCCAAGTCACTGATTATTTGTATTCGCTAGAAAAAGTAACAAACAGAAAAAACGGCAAAGATGAAAACCAAAAAACAAATAAGCAGTAGGAAAGCAAAATTCAGGAAGAGGAAAATAAACGACGATGCTCAAAAAAAAAACAAAACAGCCAAATAAATAATAAAAAAAAATACGGTTCATTTAAGTTCAAAACAAAAAAATTCTTTTGTTCAAATAATGTGTTATAAAAAATGTGTTTTTGTGTGTTAGGAATAATATCATATTCCATATTTTGTTTGCTGGGATTTACCTCCACTTCTTGATGTTGCTGTTGTTGTGGTTGTTGTTGTTGTTGAAGCTGCATATTTTTTTCATGGAAATCCAGTTTGAATGACTGGCCGAAGGGTTCAACAGCTTCAAAAGAGAAATTTGGCAACTCTGCCACATCCTCATCGTCGAACTGTGTAACACACCTTTTGGGGAGATAAATACTACAATCCTCCAGCTCCAGCATTATTTGCGGGCCAAAATTCGTAGTGCATCGCTTGGCATTGAAGATGTTGTACCGTTTTTTTAGAGTCAGATTTTTTAGACTCCTGTACGGCTTCGCTTTCTTTTCGGCGATTAGATTTGCGTTTGCTCGTATTTTTTGTAGAATTGAAGACATTTTTTTTTTTTTTATATTTTTGTTTTATAAAAAAAAAACCGTAAAGTTTAATAAACTGCGTTGGCACTGTTGGAAGACAACTGAATAAAGAATTTTAGAACGACCTGTTTTTATACTCTTGAGTGCGTTTTTCTTCAAAAATGTATTTCTATCTTGTGGTCATTGTGGGAACGGCATTTTCTTTTTTTTTTTGATATGAATTTTTTACTTTTTTTTTTATTTTAAAAACTAGAGTGGAGTCCTCCAGATATTGACTACCCGCTTTATCAAGACAAACGTTTCTTTTCTTCAATACATTATGTCAAGTGTCGAATTCTCCAACTAATGTCTTGGATTTTTGTTCTCGTCGCGGTTATTAATTTTGAGTTTTATTATGATATTTAAAGTGTTTGCATGCTTGCTTGTTGTTTCATGGTAATTATTTTACGATTCGGAATTTTTCTTATGTACATCTTAAGACTTGAAAAATCAAATTACTTTGTAATTTTTGGATGAATGACTTCAAGTAATTTCAAATCATTTCTTTTCTATTTTCATAAGTTGAGCTATTGATTGTAACTAAGTCGTATTTAAAAACTGACCAATATGATACCTACGCCTCCATTGATTGCTTTTTTTATGGTGTTCCTACTCTCCTTATAATAATTTCAAGACTTTACGATGAGGGCAATTAAATATGAGATTATAAAGTGCCATGGATATTTGTTGGCTATTATTTTTTATATGGACTTTTCAAATTCATCTTGAGACTTAAGAAAACGAATTTACTTTTGTAAGTCATAAGCTGATTTCACTTAAGAGTAAATTCCATCGTAGAAGGTCAATGCCCTCTTCTACGAAGTCAATGGGACATATTCATAGACGGTGATTAAGCTGTTTCTAAGAAAAATAACATTCGATAAACCCCAGTTTCAGATATATCTATATATAGATTCTAAGACTATGAATTCGCCCCCAATATATCTGTTGACACAAAGATATTATATTGAAATTTAACATTTAGTCTTATTTCGTTGGGCCTTATTTCACTTCACCGGTGGATTCTATGAGCTAAACAAAATATCCTGACCTGATACATTTTCTATTGAAAAAATAATAAAAAGAAAAGACATAAAATAATTGTAAAATGGTTAGGCTTCCCTCCTGTTCTCTTGGGTCCAAATATCTAAAATAAAAACAGTAAAAAAAATTAAAATAATGGTTTAGTTACTTATTGTTTTTATTATTTTATTTATTCTTCTTATATCAAACTATACGTACACATATATATATATATGCGGTGATCTCAAAATAGCGTTATTTTTGCGAAAAAACTATTCCTTTAAAAGATATAGCCCTTCAAAGTTATTCATCACTTTTCCTCAATATCCACCACCGATAACATTCTTATCCTCATATTTTCTACGCAAGATTATCCCAATAAGAATACCATACCCATAAAAATCATCGTCCATAACAAGCAGCCCACATAAAACTCAAACTCATGCTCACATCTGGTGATCGTCATCGGCACAACCAAACCATGTGGATTCTATGAGCTAAAAAAAAAAAATATCCTGACCCAATACATTTTCTATTGAAAAAGTAATAAAAAGAAAAGACATAAAATATTTGTAAAATGTTTAGGCTTCCCTCCTGTTCTCTTGGGTACAAATATCTAAAATTAAAACAGTAAAAAAAAAATTAAAATAATGGTTTATTTATTTATTGTTTTTATTATTTTATTTATTGTTCTTATATCAAACTATACGTATACATATATATATATATGCGGTGATCTCAAAATAACCTTATTTTTGCGAAAAAACGCTGCCTTCAAAAGATACAGCCCTTCAAAGTTTTTCAATAATTTTCCCCAGAAAAAGAAAACAACCCAAACTAATGCTCACATCTAGTGAACGTCATCGTCACCTAGGCATCATGGGGATGTTGGTCATGAATGTAAAAAAGATCTTTTCCTGATCGTCTTGTGCGCGACTCGTGCCGACACATAAAATCATAGCAATTAAAAAAAAAAACAATAAAAACCAAACCACAAGCGCCACTCCTGCCCACAAAGAAAATCAAAGCAATTAAAAAACGATTAAAAATCAACCAACCATAAAAACAATTAAAAAAGTCGTAAAAAAAGTTCCCAGCTCCAAGTGCCTCTATACCTACTTCAATTCAATTTTTCTCTTAAATAAAAATAAAATGGCACTTCTACCTCGAAATGGTTCATCTCATTTCGAAACCAATCTGCACTTCTTATTTTTCCATCATTCTAGCTCACAATACTGATATTTCATTGACAAACCCATCAAGCTTTCTCTGAAATGGCCGGAAGGTGTCGCACTTCTTAACAAAAAGAAAAAAAATGAAAAAAATGTTTTGAATTTCCGTATAGCTTTGTATTCATAAATTATTATCAAATTGTATTCCAGAAGCATACAAATTTTACTTAAAAATACTTTTTTTTCAATTTTTGAATTTAACGGATTCTTTTTTTAAATTGAACCTCACACCTCCACCCTAACTGCGCACTCAAGAAATTTGAGCAAAAGTACTAATTAAGTTGTTTAGGTAGATACCTAGATACCTTGAATGGTCATTTCCCATAATGCGCCGCGCCGCACAGTGCGGCGACTAGTGGAAAAAAATCAAAAAAAAAAATTTGCCAAAAATGTGGAGCAAGTATGCCAAATTCAAGGTAATTAGTCTGAGTGAATGAATCAACAGTTAATTTATGATAAAGTTCAATCTTCTGTCGTCAGAGATGCTCAGAAGATCAATAAAAAAAACAAATAATGAGAGTAAGATTTTTAGTTAACGGTCAAAAGAGCATTTGTTGAAGAAAAAAAGAACATATGATATTTTTTTTGCTAGATTCATATTCAGGAGAGAAAATATAATTATTCTAACTGCATTATTTTTTTTTTGCATGTAAATTTATATTTTTTTTGAGAGTCCAAATCAAAGCTTCTTTGTGCGTGTTAAGTACTAACTTCGATAAGTTATATATTTTTGGAGGGGTCCGATAGGAAAAAAGTGTTTTTATTTAAAGAAAGTAAACAATTATACCTTTTAAAAAAAGTAAGTTTTTTTTGCAGAAGCCTGCGCTTTCTCTTGCAACAAGTGTTTGTTTACAAGTATTTTTTACAGAATGTGTTCAAATAGGGAGCTTTTTGATGTTTTGTTTTCCAACTCAACAGCCCGAGTGCGTGATGTTTTGGAGTTTATGGAGTTAAAATTAAATATACAATCAAATTTAGAGCCTGAAGATCAAGAAATCTTAGCAAAACACGCATCAACAATTTGCTCGGAAATAAATAAACGTTGGCAAAGTTGCCATAATTACAAGTTCCTGAATTGAATCATTTATACAAAAGTAGGCGTGGCAGGGGGCGGATATGGTCGACACCATTTTATATTTTTGAGCTCGATCATCAAATTTCTTCAGTTTTATTCAAATCGTGCATGCCGTTTTCTAGATATAAATAATCATATTCAGAAGTGGGCGTGGCAGGGGGCGTGAAAATTTTGCTAAACTTTGTAAAACTTGTTATTACATTTGCAATAAATATTTTATGCAAACTCAGCTTAGTTTTTGAAAATTGATTTTATTCCATCATCTCCATACAATCGACGCACTGTGCGCCGTGACAAAGTACTAAACTTGAAAAAGATTAGGAACCACTGGTTAAGACTATTTAATTGGTTATTGGTATGTTTTTTTATTTATAGTTCATTTATATTTTTAAATTAGCTCTAAATTTTATTATTGGTAAGCCCCTATGTCATATATTTGTTCTTTTGTGGGAATATAACATCACTATCACCGAATTCGGTGTTATAAACGTGATTATGATAATGATTATACATAGTTAGTTTCTTGAAACCAAAAACTTTCGTATTTTTCCTATAATGTTCGTGATTGTTGTTAAGATCGTTTTCTTCTTATTTATTTTTAGGTACTTTTGCTAGCCAATGTGATCACAGATACAAAATCAAATTAATTTTTCATGAAAAATAAATGAATTTCGCTTACAATAAATTTAGTTTTCTTTGTAATTCATTATTCAAACGTCTTTTCGAAAAAGTAATTATGCAGATAGACTTATTGTAAGTCAATTAACTATCGAACTTAATTTTATGAAAAATGTCGCTTAAGATAAAATCATTTAGGGCTCGATATGTTCCTCCATTTTTTTCCTTGTTTTTAATTATTTATATATTTTGCGTTTCACTTTTGTCTTTTATTTAACAAAATGTATTGTTGTTTCCCTGTTTTAACCCCCAGAGAATCTATCAGGCTCAGGCCTACGATATTTACACTCCTTGGTTTGCCAGAGTGCAAGTAGAAGCACAGTGATTGTATATAATATATATAATATACATATTTATGTATATCCTTTACTTATATTTATGGAACACATTCATATAAAATAATACAACCACGAGGGCGGGAAAAACCGCCTAGGGGAAGAATAATATGAAAAAAAAAAATATTTAAAACAAGAATGCGAATAACCAAACACTGGCGGCTAATATGCACCTTTAATGGAAAAAAATGCGTATATGAAGAATTTTTCGTTATACCTACACCCCTAACCTATGAAACAGAACAATATTGTAAATGCTTACGTACATATATATGTATGTGTACAGTGTAAACTTTAAAAGTTTAAGACTTGGCCACGCATGGAATAAGATTTTTTAGCACTTCACCCTAACCTACCTCAATCCCTTTATTTTCTTCTATAGGTTTAAGTTGTAGGTACGAATGTGTTATGAACAGAAAACGAAGCAATAGGCAGACACGTAGCGAGAGGGGGGCTTGGTGGGCTAATGTACCCTCCGAAATAATTTCAGTACACAAATTTTGTAAGGGACTCCTAGAATCTTTTGAGAACATTATAGAAAATACATTAAATTTTTCAAAGCTGCTACACTCAGGGAAAAAACCCAACATAAAAAGTAAATGGCTCTTAATAATAATTAAAACATGTTTCATCAAAGTGGAAACATTTTTGATTATAAAATTTCCGTGTTTGGACCCAAATTGTTGTCAGTGACGATATTTATCGCCAGACGATATCGTTTTGATGATATAGCTATCTTTATCACATCTCAAGAAACAAATAAGGACAGCAATCGTCGAAACGATATCGTTCGATCGTTTTTTATGGAATTCGGCTCCTGTATTCCTATTAATTAATTATCACTGTTTAGGTTAAGCTGCATTTACACTCTAGTTTTTATCCGGTGTACGATGTTCATATTTCGATTAAAACCCAACAACGAGAGAGTGTAAATAGGTGATAAAGCCGAGAGTGTAAATTTAGCCTTAGATTTTTATAGCAGTCACAAAGTCAACTTAATTAAAATTATTTTAAACGTTCATTGAAAATCCCATTCAATTTCTTAATAATACGGTAGGCATGTTATGATGAATGCTGCAACGAACGGAATAAAGAAGTAAATAATTAAACTATAAATATGAAATATAAATTGAAACATGGTTCAGCTTGAGACTGACAGTTTTCTTTATACCTACACTTCGAAAAGTATATTCTCAATAAAAAAATATTTTATAAAAGAAAAATTAATAAATATATTTTTTAAATTATTCAGTTTCAAAGGGAAGCTAAAATATTTTATACTGACAAGGTATCTCAGCAGAGTTCTATCTCTCTCTCTTCTCAACAAAAAAAAGATAAAATAGACTTATTATAATAGTTTATAAAAGTCCTTCAATTGGAGTCAATTTTTTTATATGAATCCACTATCTAGTGTTTTATAGAGATCAGTGAGCTAAACCTTATTGCGGGCCTTACACGACATATTATAACTGAGCAACAATATTGTCCAAAAATAGTCCGTAAATAAGGGTCCTTTAATATATCTTTTTTTTTAATATGATCGGTCTCGCGATCGTGGTATTGAGTCAAATTTTTAAAAAATATTATTTTTTTTTATTATCACTCAAAAACTGAAATTATTGTGCAATACAGCCCGTACATCGTCAATATTATTGCACAATACCCAATATTGTGCAATAATATTGTGCAAAGAAATAATAAAAATGCTGTCGCTAACCAAATTAAGACACCATTTGACTTTTGTTGGCTGAGAAAAGAGGTTTTTTTAAGCGAATGCTGGTTATAAAGGCGTCATATCGTTTCTCTACAGTCCACTTAATTTGACCGATATGTTCACACACGCTACATTCAAATCACAAAATTATGTTGCTAAACTGTATTACGGCAACTTAAAAGCTTTTATATAAAAAATAATCACTCAACAATTTTTTGTGACTGAAAGGAGAAAATTAGAATTTAAAAAAAAAACGGTTAGTGGCAGGTACCGGCACGAGTAAAATGAGTAACAAAACAGTAACGGATTCCGTAAGAAGGACTAAATACAAGCATTTTTCACTATAGAAGGGGGTGTCTAATTTCCCCCGTTTAGGCATTTTTCTAAAAAAAAAACAAGCAAAAATGAACACAATTATTTAATCACAACTGCAACGCCTACAATTAAGATGTTTACCTTTTATGAAAGCCAGAATTCTGTTCCTTATTTTAATTTTTCAATCAAGGTTTTTGATAAATTCGCAAAAAATTGTTGTAAACGCAAAATTTAGGAAAAAAAAACTGTGAAGTAACATTCAATTCTCCAAGGCTATGAAATGAAATATATTAATATTATTAACTGACACTTTAAATTCTTAATCGAAAATTGAAAACCAAATGATTTTGTATCCTATAGTTTTTGAGAAAATTAAGAATAAGAAAAAACATTTTAGTACTATTTGTACTATTTTGGCTGTTTTCGTGATCTAACTTTGAGATTTATGAATAAATTACGTTTACAGGAATTTTTATAAAAAGCTTTCTTAATAAATTGTACGGATGGCCTGTTTTGTGCAGTCTTATTTGTTGGATGTCCCTTTAAATTCTTAATCAAACACTGAAAACTAAATGGGTGTCTTCTTGTTTTGAGAAAATTGAAAATTACCAAAACTTCTTTTTCATTCAATTTGTATTGTTTTTGTACTTATGGAAGCTTGCTTACATAAATTTAGTTTAGTTTTAGTTTCTTTCACATTTAAAGAATCTGGATTGGAAAATTTGAATTTTGTCCAATGTCAACAGCTGCTTTCTATATAACTTATAATTTGCAAAATAAAATCACAACTACACAGACATCTAACGATCAACGACAAACTATACGAACTCGACAGAAACGAAGCAACACACGATGACTTAATTGACGAAACTGACCAACATTTTTAAACACTTGGCTACGTACTTTACAAAACTTAATTAAATGACTGACTAACTTATTAACTTACTGACTTACACGTGGGATGCAATGTTAATCCAATGGTAATCCAAAATGACTTACTGTACTCTGTAAATCAAAAAATTAAACAAATATATACTATTAAATACTAGTTTTGTAATTTTCAATTTTCTGAAAAATTAGAAAACACACTAAAAAATAGTTTTCAGTTTAGATTATGAATTAATAGGAGCAATAAATTTTAAAAGAAAAACTTAGAAAATAATCTCAGAACTGAAAAAAAGTAACAATACAAACTTGTTGAAGTATTTTTTCTCCAAAATTTTGAGTTTAAAAATATTTTTTTCAAAAACTACTTACAGATACTACTTAATTTAAAAACAAAATAATAATTCCTGGCTTTAAAAAAACCGTATTAAACTTAATTTTAAGTGTTGCCGTTATTTTTTATTTTTTTAAATAAAAAAAATAAAATATACAGTCCCTCTGCAGGAATCCGTTACTATTCTGCAGCACCAAAGTTTTCGTACTCGCCCCCAGGTACCGTTAATAATACTTAAAAAAAAAACTACTGGAGTGCACGAACTTGCTCTTTTAGTTCAAAGTAATAATTTATTTGTTAGGCGTTGAAAAGATCAGTTTTTGGTAGGATTATTAATGGTGAAAAAAAATTTCGACGAAAATCGATTTTTGTTGAATTTTTTTTTCAAAACTTTTTTTTTCCACTAAATAAATAATGGGGCGTATTCAAAGATGTTATCTAAGCTGTTACTAAGATAGACTAGGTTTTATCTAATTCAAATAAAACAGTGTAAGCCCCAGTCTTTTTTAGGAACGGCTCAGGCAACATCTATGAATAAGGCCCAACACTTGTCAAAATTATAGGAAGAAGCTTGTAACAAGTTTTAAACGAAATCGGTTGAGCTAGTAATGATATATACATACATAAGAATATTATGGAAAATTTCTTGAAAAACGTGTTCATCATATTTCCGTAATTATTTTTTTTTGAGAAAAACTAAAAACGCAGACTTTTTACAATCACTTATACCATTACATATATACACCAAGATTAATCGAAATCGTTAGAGCCGTTTTCGAAAAAAATCAAAAAACTCGAAACCGTTATATGGGAGGTATTCGTTATAATGGAGGTGCGTGAAGTTAGCACCGCCATAACAAAAAATCGAAAATCTGAGTATGCAGTAATTTGTTGCTAATTTGTTGCCGCATTCCCGAATTTGTTGCTCCTACCCTTACCCCCCAAATCCATGGCGGTGATAAATTCACGTGAAGTTAGCACCGCCATCATCCAAAACTCAAAATTTCAAAAATATAAGTATGCAGGAATTTGTAACTAATTTGTTGCTAATTTGTTGCCGCATTCCCGAATTTGTTGCTCCACGTTTTGACCTTGTAATGCACTTTAACAGTTTCATAGGAAAATCTAAATCGCTCAAAAATGATCATATAGTGAAAAGATTAACACCAATTCAAGTGCTACTCCTCACCTTCGCAAAAAAGTGCATATGAAATTTTTAGCCCACCTCCTTCATGGCCAAAACGCATTGTGGATCTTGTGGAATGTATTTCAGTCAGCTATCTCTATGGGCACTTCTAAGAACTACACTTAAAACTCAAAATTTCAAAAATCTAAGTATGTAAGAATTTGTTGCTAATTTGTTGCTCGTGAATAACACCATTTCCGAATTTGTTACTCCTCCCCTAACCCCCCGAAACAATGGCGGTGCTAACTTCACGTGAAGTTAGCACCGCCATCTTCTAAAACACAAAATTTCAAAAATATAAGTATGCAGGAATTTGTTGCTAATTTGTTGCTCATATGTTACCCCAGTCTCGAATTTGTTGCTCCACGATTTCACCTTGAAAATGCATTTTCAAAGTTGTAGTAACAACAGTTAATTTTGTCAAGGAAAAGTATTTGTAAAAACAAAGTGACGAAGCCTTTAGCCTGAATTTGTTGCTCTCCAAAAAAGTGCATTTCGAATTTCTACTCCCACTCCTTCACACCTAAAAATCCAAAACAAATTTTGATGACGTCACTCAAATGCAGTTGGATACCTAACTTCTAAGAACTCAACAATTTTGAAAATCTAAGTATGAGGGAATTTGTTGCTAATTTGTTGCTCATATGTTACCCTAGTCTCGAATTTGTTGCTCCACGTTTTGACCGTTCACGTGAAGCCATTGTTTTGGGGGGTTAGGGAAGGAGTAACAAATTCGGAAATGGTGTTATTCACGAGCAACAAATTAGCAACAAATTCTTACATACTTAGATTTTTGAAATTTTGAGTTTTAAGTGTAGTTCTTAGAAGTGCCCATAGAGATAGCTGACTGAAATACATTCCACAAGATCCACAATGCGTTTTGGCCATGAAGGAGTTGGGCTAAAAATTTCATATGCACTTTTTTGAGAAGGTGAGGAGTAGCACTTGAATTGGTGTTAATCTTCTCACTATATGATCATTTTTGAGCGATTTAGATTTTCCTATGAAACTGTAAAAGTGCATTACAAGGTCAAAACGTGGAGCAACAAATTCGGGAATGCGGCAACAAATTAGCAACAAATTAGTTACAAATTCCTGCATACTTATATTTTTGAAATTTTGAGTTTTGGATGATGGCGGTGCTAACTTCACGTGAAGTTAGCACCGCCATGGATTTGGGGGGTAAGGGTAGGAGCAACAAATTCGGGAATGCGGCAACAAATTAGCAACAAATTACTGCATACTCAGATTTTCGATTTTTTGTTATGGTGGTGCTAACTTCACGCACCTTTATAATGGAGACTTACTTTTTTCGCATTCTCTATCAACGTAATATCATGTTTGATTATTATCTCAACAAGGTGTCCCATTATTAGGCAAGGAAAATAATTTAAGAGGCGATTCTGGGGTAAAAAAATTGTTCTACAATTACTACTCGGGTATCCGGGTACAGTGGTTATTACCCGGGTTAAAGGGTACCCGGTAAATAAAACTCTGTGCTTCTATGTATACCTATTTTTCAAAAGCTTTTAAGAATTCTGGAACAAAATATGATGAAGTAGGCATGTATACCGAAAAATTATTTGTGTTAAATGGTGTTGCAAATATTCTAACTCTCAGGGAGTCTGGGGGCAGTTCGCAGTACCTACTTACGAATCGGCATCCAACTTTAGGACCACTGTTGGTCCTAGTACTGGACTCTGTAAGGAGATGGGATTTCAGATTGCTATTATTGTCCTTCTTTGATACCAAATAGTTTGGTTTATGAAAATTTACATGGAGCCTCCTACAATATGGAGAATGGAGCAATCAAACGCACTTACAACAAACTTTTTAATGTCAGGAAAGGAAGTTCTATTGTTATGACAACAATTTTATTTTGCAACATAAGTTTATGTTGTTGCAAATTTTCTCGGCAACGCTCTTCAAACATGCAGGCAGTTTTCTCAAAAACTAAAAGACATTTACGCATTTAGTTTTCAGTAATGGAATAAAAATTGGTAGGAGCATGTATCATGAAAACAAAAACGGCACTTAACCATGTTAAATCTTTTGAGTAATAATTTAGTTTGCAAAATTTTAAGTTTCAAAATAAGTTGAATAAGTTTATGGCTCTAGGCTAAGCTAAAGGATTTTTTTCTAGGTGTTACCGTTGTCTTTGAATAGTTATTTTTACAATCGAAGTAATTATTTAAGAAGAAAAAAACGAGGGGATATAGGCAAGGCACCCCACCCCTTACAATTTGTTTTCTGTTTTTGACCCAAGTAACACGTTTTACTAGTTTGATTCATGTTATGGGAAACATTCAGAATCTCTTGGTATACATTTATTCGTACTACTTCATGTTAAACATTTTTTATTGTTATCTTTTGAAAAGCTGTGTCTTAAAAACCGTTGGATCTACAGAAATAATAGCATCAAAAATCAAAGAAATTCTTAAGAGAGTGAAACCTTAGAACGTTGTTTATAATCAAAAACTAGCAATTCAAAGCTAAAAATGACAAATACTTAGAATTTTACGATTTTTTGCAATTTTACCGATGTTGTGTTCTGCGCTCGAGGTCAATAAATTAGATTTATCATCTGATTAACATCATAAACAACCAAGCAAATTAAATTCACGACTGGGTCGCACGTACGTGCTCCTAGGGTCAAAGTTGCTGTGGATACTAAAGCTTCATATATAAAGTTTTTAAAAATATGTAAATACTTCTATAAGAAATTAAAAAAATAAACATAAAAGTCATACTAAAATGAGTTTAACACCTTTTTAAATTGTTTTGACTAAACGACTAAGTATGCCATTTGATTTCATTAAAAAAAATTAATTTTTAGAAAAAAAAATTTAAAATCGTTGGAGCTGTTTCTTTAAAAAAATCAATTTTTTATATACACAAGCTTCGTTTTAAAAAAAATTTTAATGCCAATTTTAAGAAAATATTAATAGACATCTAAAACCAAAATTTCAAAAAAAATCCCTCACGCGTTTTCGAAAAATTGATTTTTGAAAAAAAAATTAAACTGTTTTTAAAAATCCAAAAAAAATTTTTTTTTAATTTTGACATGAAATAACTTGTAAATTGTTGAGATCTTCTTGTGTTAAAATTTTTCTTCAAATCTGTGAAATCGCTTACGAGAAAATCAGAAAAGAGACTCTATGGGAGGTACCGTTTTTAGCCGATCAAAAAATATTATTTTTATTTCAAAAGTACGATCTTGCTTGTTGTAGTACATTTAAAAATTTTAATCAAAATCGTTAGAGTCGTTTTTGAGAAAATCAAGTTTTTCCATATTGGTTGTTTGACAGGTACCGTTAATTTTGGTCCTAAAAAAAATTTCAATTTGCCAACTACCAAGTTTGAAGATAATGTACTTAAGTACTTTACTTTAGGCTCTAGCTCAAGATAGATACAGATAGACTGACAGACAGACAAACAGAATTGCGAGACCCACTTTTTTCGCTTCCTCTATCATCGTTATATCATGTCTGATTATTATCTCGAGTTCGATTTTTTACAAATCCTAAGCTTGCCCTATAGTACCTATACGCAAGTGAAAATCTAAACTACCAGATTTGACCAAAGTGCCGATGTACAAAGTTACTGTACTAAGGTAGCTGATTCCGATTTAGACGGCTACAGAAAATAATATGTATGTACATATTATGTATATGAAATGCAAGTTCATGGGACCCAGTAGGTAATATTAATATATTTATGACTTGAAAAAAATATGTAGGTATGTAAATCAACCCAGCAGTTACCTACTTAACGACAAAACATATTCTTTCCAGTTAACCAAAGCGGTAACCGTGGTGCTGGATTGCAGTGGGAACGTAGTTAGGCAAGGAGTTTCCATGCCTATAATATTAATATAATAATTCTTGTTTCCTCCTATGAACGTACCTACATCCATAATTCTGGTTTCTGTTGTGAATTATCCTTTGAGTTTTTGCTGATTTTTTGTTTTTTGTTTTTTGTTTTTTTTTTTTTTTTTACTGAATGTATGCGTACAACTCAGTGTGCAGTTACAACTCGATCCTTTATTCTTAATTCTTATAATGCTTCCCTCGTTTTAATTTTGTTTTGTTCTTTCGTTGTGGTAGCTTGATAGCCTGGCAAAGCAAGATGCCCACTTCTATACCTTCCTGCCTTCAACTGCATTGTGTGGTTTGTGCATGTGCAGTGTGTGTGCACATTTAAGGTGTGAATTGCATTCAATTAACAAAAATGCGTTACGCACTTTTTTCAAACAAAAGGGTTGTACTGTTGCAGGAAGGGAGGTTTACATAAATGCGACGAGTACGATATTTTGCAAACAAGAAATCATACTTATGTATACTGACTTTTTCTATAAGGAAAAATTAAAAAAAAAAAATGAACATACACAATTGATAAGGACAAGAAAGCATGTCCTCCGCTCAACAAGGATCACGGGTGCACATGTAGGTACACGTCGATGTCGACGATGGCAGTAAAGTTTATCGCTGCATTTTTTCATATAAAAGTTTTCATGAATCTGTGACAAGAGGGGTACTTTACTTCAACAATACGCTAGCATACTTGAGTTACCTATTAACTCAATATTTTTTTGCAATAAAAAGAGGAACTGTAGAGCAAATTGTGCAGTGTCAAAAATCGAATTGTAAATTTAAATAAATTATGACATTTATGGTGAAAAAAGAGAAGAAATAACCAAGTCCTGCAAGTTTACCTATATCTGTACATATAGATCTAGTGAACGCAGTTCCAAGCTTAAAAAAATGTAGGTAGGTACTGTTAATTGTATACAAACATTTTCTTAATGCTTGGAATTTAGAGTTTTCTGTCACACCACTGCGGTGTACCATAAAAAAAACTCTGAGGTAAGAACTAAATTAATGATAAATATTTTCACTGCGACCTGGGGACGAAAACGAAAACGAAAGCGATCAAACGTTAACGTAATGACGATTGCTGTCTCTATTTAATCTGTACAAAAAATAGAGAGATAAATAACAAATAAGTTTAAGTTCGCTCGTTCACGTATGCGATAATTTGACAACTTATATCGAATCTATAACATATCGACGGTCCTTTATAAACCCTATGGAGTTCGACCTCTTTGAAACCGGGTCGAATCAAAGAGTAACCAAGACCTTACTATGTTATGCGGAGCTCTAACATAGTGGACCAACCTTTCTCTAGCTACTCGTGGGATCTTTATGTCTAAAAAAAACAAAAACAACAAAAATTTCAAAAAAATCCTCATTCAGCGGGATGCCACCGCGAATGAAATTGCGGATCAAATGGAGAGAAATCTTCATGGCAACGATCCGAGACCGGGATGTAGTAGGAATCTGGGGAAAAAGCCACCTGGAAACCTAAAGAACCGAGAAATAAAAGAAGGACCGTCGACCTCTAGTCAAGAGAGAATACCTCCCGGACAAAGAGTAGACGCGTCTAAAACCGCACCTTCAACTAGCCAAGAGAGAATACCTCCCGGGCATGTTGAGGAAGTGGTTAAAGCCAATGAAGGCGTTCGTGATGGGAAGACACCGTTACGTACATCAGCAACCTCCAACCGGAAGAATAAGCCATCCAAAAGCCAGAGGAAGGCAGCTAGACCCCTTCCAAAAAGGGGTGAACCAGGAGGCCTGGATGACCCTTTTAGGAAAGGTCTTAGTGGAGCGGCTACCAGAAGGTACCTCAAACTTTTGGCAGAAGGGAGCACCCCGGAAGCTGCCAAAAAGGGTGTTGAAGAGAGGAAAGCTGAGCTACAAGCTGCATCCCTAGAAAGCCAATGTCAGGGAAAGAGGAAGAGTCAACACATTACCCCTCCCCAACGACAAGAAGTGAAAAAGCCAAGAATGGCAGATGCAGTTGCAGCGGGATCAAAGACCGCAGCAAATGACCATCGACAAATGTCATACGCTAGCACCACCAAGAGCGTACGAATTGCTGTCTTACCGGAAGACTATCCAAATGTGACTCTTGAAACTGAAGAGCTAACATAACTGGAGGAGGCAATAATCGAAGAAGTGTCTTTGGGTTGGAAGCACAAGCTTCAGTTTAATGGCCTACACTTCAAAACCGGCCTGCTGATTGTGGACTGTTCAGGCCAACAAACAGCGGACTGGCTGAAGGATAGAGCATCAAAGCTAAGCACTTGGAAGGGCACCGCTCTTGTTGCATGCTTGGGAGATAAAATCCCCAAAATGCACACAGTAACGTTGTTCCTTCCAAGAAGCAAGGATCAAGACGACCAGAAATCCTTGGCCTTGATCCAAGCTCAAAACGAAGGTCTCACCGTTAAAGCCTGGAAGATCATCAAGAGTAAAGCTGAGGGCAAAGGCAAACTACTGGTGGTCAGCATCGACGCAAACTCAGCGAAGGCCATAGTCCAGGCAGACCATGAGGTGCACTTCAAGTTTGGTAAAATACCTGTAACGGGACTCAAAAAGCCGACAGCCCTCGAAAATTTCCACGATCCTGATCCCAAAATAATACCAAACACCGACACCTCACCTAACAAACCCAAAAACCCCATTAACCATCCTATTTCAACTCCTACTATCCCAATTGCCTATACCTCATCTATCCCCACTATTCCTATTCCAATTCCTCTCACCAACCTAGTTCCTCCTACTCCACCGAATCCGGTAAATTTACCAACACCAGACTCCACATTACTCCCGGTTCCTACCGGAAGCTTGGTTGTAGCCCAGGAAGATGCCCTGGGTAGCACAAAGACGAGTTCGAAGGACAGAGAAGTAGAGGGCATGGACCTCTCTCCTAGCTATGAGGACTTGGTAGAAACGCTTCCGACAGAAGAGGAGGAAGAACATCTGCTTGCGGATGATGGGGACCACCCCCCTTTATCCTAAGCAAAATGACTGGACGCGGGATCAGTACCAGGCTAGCCCAAGTGAATGTCCACCATGCTAAGGCAGCTTCGGCTGTCATAGCAAGGAAATTCAAGGTTGACAACTTAGGGTTAGTACTGATCCAAGAACCCTGGATTAACGGGGGCCAAGTAAGGGGCCTAACATGTAAGGACTCCAATTTAATCTGGGATACGAGACAAAACTCACCCAGGGCATGCATAATAATCAGAAATAATATAAACTTTATATGTCTTTCAGAATTTATGACGCGGGATCTTGTTCCATTACAAGTTCAAATTTACATCGAGGACAATCCCTACACGATGGTAGTAGCCGCAGCCTACTTTGATGGTGAAGATGCCAACATACCACCGACTGAAGTACAGAAGCTAGTGGACTACTGCAACTCAAAAAGACTACCGCTGATGGTTGGATGCGACGCAAACGCCCACCATACAACTTGGGGTAGTTCCGATATAAATCAAAGGGGTGAGTACCTTTTAAACTTTATTATCGAAAAAAATCTAGATATATTCAATGTAGGGAATACCCCAACGTTTATAACTAGAGCTAGAAAAGAAGTGTTAGACTTAACATTCGGAACCCCGAACTTAAGCGGCTTAATAGGGGACTGGAAAGTTTCCAATGAACCCTCAATGTCTGATCATAGAATAATAACGTTTAACCTGGAAGGTCTCCTAACAGAGAATACCTCTGGGAGAAATTCCAGGAAAACAAACTGGAACCTTTATAGGACAGTTCTTAAAAGTAATCTTGAAAGAATTGGCCCAGTGAGCACTACAAACAGTCATTACGAACTGGAACACATAGTTAACGAGTTGAGTGGGGCTATAAATGAGGCGTTTGAACTCAGTTGTCCCATTAAGCCCATGAAAAGACAGAAAGATGTTCCATGGTGGAACAAAAATTTTGTCAAAAAAAAGGTCCAGGGTTAGAAAACTCTTTAATGAGGCAAAAAGGACTGGGGAGTGGAACAACTACTCTACAGAGTTGACTAATTACAGTAAGGAAATTAGAAGGGTACAAAAAACAGTTTCAGGTCCTTCTGTGAGGGAATCTCCTCCACCCCTGCTGCAGCTAGACTGCACAAAGCACTAGCCCAAGATAAGACCATAAAATCGTTAGCTCTCAGAAAAACTGATGGCAGTTTCACTGAAAATGAAGAGCAAAAGTTAACTCTGCTGCTTAGCACTCACTTCCCAGGTAGCTCTTCCTCGGTAGGAAACCCAATTGAGAGAACACCTCTTAAGCCTAGACGAGAAGACTGGAAGTTAGCTTCTGATATCTGCTCAGGGAAAAGGATGGACTGGGCTATAAACACCTTTCAACCTTTTAAATCACCAGGAGTAGATGGTATTTTTCCCGCCTTGCTACAAAACGGTAAGGAGGTTTTAATGCCATATCTGATAAGCATACTTCGCAGTAGCATTGCACTTGGGTACATACCAAGTCTTTGGAGAAGAGCTAAAGTAATCTTTATTCCCAAAATGGGGAAAAAAGATACAACGCATCCAAAGTCATTTAGGCCAATTAGTTTAACATCCTTTCCACTGAAGACTTTGGAAAAAATTGTTGACAACTTCATAAGATCAGAAGTTTTAGTAAATATGCCTCTGAACAATCGCCAGCATGCATACAGAGCAGGTAGATCAACTGAGACCGCCCTTTTCGAACTCACAAATACCTTACAAAAAGCCTTAGATGCAAAAGAAACCGCACTTTGTGCTTTCTTAGATATAGAGGGAGCCTTTGACAACACCTCTCATGAATCGGTTACTAGGGCCCTTGTAAGGAAGTGTGTTCCCACCACCATTACCAGATGGATTGGTGAAATGCTTGGTACGCGCACAGCAGAGGCAGTTACAGGGCATATAACTCAGAAAATCATCACAACAAGAGGCTGTCCACAGGGAGGGGTACTATCACCCTTACTGTGGAGTCTTGTAGTTGATGAACTATTAGAACATCTTACATCCCTCGGCATTCGATGTATCGGCTTTGCTGACGACATAGTCATAACCGCTTACGGGAAGTTTGAAGAAACTCTTTGCGATATAATCCAAAAGGGACTGACAGTCACTACTAAATGGTGTATATCAGTGGGGCTAAACGTCAACCCATCAAAAACAACAATTATACCATTTACTAGGAAAAGACTCCTACCTCATATAAAACCTATTCGATTAGCAGGTAAGGTCATAGAAACCAGAAAGGAGGTAAAATATCTAGGCATTACACTAGACAGCAAACTCCTCTGGAACAAACACTTAGAAATAACAGTCGGGAAAGCCACAAAAGCATTAATGATATGCAGACGATTGGCCAGCAAATCATGGGGCTGTAGACCAAACATCCTCAGATGGGTGTACACCATGATGGTGAGACCCATCATCACCTATGGTGCGGTTGCGTGGCACAAAAGAACCGAGCTAGTTACGACAAAAAAGGTACTAAACAAAGTTCAAAGGCTAGCCTGTGTTTGCATCACTGGTGCAATGAGAACTTGTCCTACAACGGCAATGGAGGTCATTCTCCACATGACACCACTACACGTGGTCATACAAAGTGCAGCTAAAGGATCAATAATGAGGTTCGCCAAGGAGGGAATTGGGACTGGTAAATGCATTAACCTCAGAGAGAGGGACGCACTTTCCAACTCCACAATTAAAAACCTTCTTGACATACCTAGAGATTGCATGATCAAGAAATACAACTTCGAGAAAAACTTCCAAACAAAGTTTAGTAGCAAGGCAGAGTGGGTAGGGGAATCTACGAATTACACTCTCAATGCAAACGCCATCAAGTGGTACACTGATGGATCGAGAACTTCCGACGGGACTGGGGCAGGAATTTTTGGGCCAAGAACCAAAATTTCCATTCCGATGGGGAAGTCCCCTAGCATATTCCAAGCGGAGATAAACGCTATAGGCAAGTGTGCAGAACGAAATCTCGAAAGAAAATATAAAAACTTAAACATTGCCATTATGTCAGATAGCCAAGCCGCGTTAAAGGCAATAAACTCCTTCACCATTAACTCTAGGTTAGTATGGGATTGCGTGGATAGGCTTAATGAACTGGGTAAAAAGAACATAGTAACACTATACTGGGTTCCTGGACACGTTGGTGTACAGGGAAACGAAGAGGCAGACTCTCTAGCAAAAGCAGGAGCCTCAGCACCCCTTATAGGCCCTGAGCCCTACTGCGGCATAGGAGAAAACATGATCAAAAATAGGATCAAGAATGAAGAGGAAGCCAATAGAAACAAAATCTGGGAAGATACTCTTGAATTAAGGCAGGCAAAAACGCTACTTGGGAACTACAACCAAAAGCGTTTCAAAGCTTGCATTAGTTTGGGCAGGAACAATCTTAGAATACTAACTGGCTTCCTTACGGGCCACTGTAAATTGAGAAAACACCTCAACAACATTGGACTGTCAAACAGCACCACCTGCAGATTCTGCAACGAACATGCCGAAACACCGAATCACATACTCGGTAACTGTGGGGCACTCATGCACCAACGCCACAAGTATCTGGGACAACACCAGATTACAGAGAGAGAATTCCCATCTCTCGACGTACTCCAAATTCTTAAATTCCTTAAAGGAATTAATTTGGAGACAGAGTTGTAAAGGAAAATCTCCTTCAACCAAGTAGGGGGTACAATAAACCTATAGGTCGCAGTGCAATTCCCCTAATATTAATTCATTCATTCATAGAACAATTTTGCTTTTCGCCGACGCACGCGATGATTTGCTGAAAATATG
Organism: Meliscaeva auricollis; assembly: GCA_948107695.1. NCBI lineage: Eukaryota > Metazoa > Arthropoda > Insecta > Diptera > Syrphidae > Meliscaeva > Meliscaeva auricollis. The sequence continues at coordinate 4,371,437 of OX403620.1, read as the reverse complement.
TATGTATGTATATTCCATAAACCTATCTGTGATATTTATTTGCGTAGTGCGATAGAGTCAAGCCTTATCTCTACAGCACAACACGTTCACTGTAAAGTCTAGTACGCTGTTGATGTAAAACGGTCTCCACGAAGACAACGAAATGCTTGCTAGGACTCAGCGGGAAATATTCGTGTAGTTTCACAAAAAGGGAAAGAAAAAAGAAAAACAAACGCTCGAAAAGAAAATGGAGACTTTTCTAAATAAACCAGTAGGTATAAGCTAATTCCAATGGTCAGGGAATGCGTAGGTACTGCAGAACGAAAAGTAGAACGAAATTTTTCGGTGCCATGAAATAAAGTCGAATGTAATAGAGGCCAAAACGAAATTTTGGACTTTATCACACTCTTCAAAGTGCAACAAAGTTCAAAATAGCCTTGGACTTTATTTCACTCTTGAAAATGCAATAAAGTCTTATTGTTAGTCTATTTTGTCACACACTAGTTGATGTAGCCCCGCAGGGCCAAGGCCCTACACCCTCATCAGTTAATACACTGAACAGTTATACTGGTCAATGTCATAGTTTGGAACGTTTGTTGACCGTGTTGATCAACCTAGAGTGAATCGGGTTTAATAGAACTCCTGCAAACCGCTCGTAACAAGCTTCACAGATAGGCAGATCGTTGTGGACTAGCTGACTCCCACAAGGCTGAACGAGACCTCTTACCAAGAAAATGAATAATTTCACAACTAGACCCTGAATCGAGGATTACTTTTTCTCAATGAAGTTTAGTACCTAAATCTTATTTTAGATTAAAATTTAAAGTCAGAGACCTAATATACGGGAAAGAGTTAGATCAGCCACAGTAAGATCTTCTCTTGTAAGAAAGCCATTTGGACAAATGCGGATTGTCTACACAAATTACTCACTGGCTGTATACTGCGGTCATTAGATAGCAGGAGTTGCTTTATGGTGGACTGAATTTAGCTGATCGCAATAAACTAAGCAAAGTGCAGCTTTCAGCGTGTATTTGCACAGTCAGCAGAAGCCTCCGCTCTAGACCTTTCGCTTGCGGTGTAATACACATACTTCTCAACCCTACACCCTTCGATATATACATCAAACTAAATGCTACACCATTATTCTGAACTTGCTCGGAATATTTTCAAGTCACCAACTCCATTACTACTTTTTTGAATTGTGATGAGAACTTTAAAGTCACCATTTCCTCAAGTTAAGCTTAGGAGGAAGAAGCTTTGACAGAAAATTAATAAATTATACATTTTTATATAGATGGTACGAAAACTGAAAACGGAGTAGGTGGTGGATTGCATACTCAGATAGACTAAACTTTAGACTCTTCTTCCACCTACCAAACCAATTGTAGCGTACCTTTTCCAAGCGGAAATTCTGTCGATAAAGGAATAGACTGAAATCCGGGAGCAGATTTCTTGCGCGAGAGGTAACCGATTTATATTAAAATTATAATCATAGTGATGACGAAACCGGTAGTGTGCATGCATGCTGTTGGGGGGATTCTTCTATCAATCCCAGGGGTTATAAACTTCGATGTGCTGAAATAGGGTTAAATTGTTTTGCAGTACCAATGACTAAATAAAAAATGCAACAACAAGTTTTTACCTTTGAGAGGATTAACAATAAAAGGTTTTTATTCTTCAAGTTATAATTCAGAACTAATTTATACAATTTGTAACACACAAAATATGATTTTGCCAAACCGACTAGCTCGGTGGTGAAAATTTATAAACTAAGCTTACGCGAGGTGAATTCATAAGATAGAGAGCATACAATTCAAATTATTCTCAACTTCATTATGATATAAAATAAACTTGAGTTACGTTACGTTGCGTTCTCCTAAAAGTAGGCACTACACTTTTAAAATTGTATTTGAATTTACATTTCAAAATTAAATAATGTGTGACGTCAACATTCCGGCCTCCCTTTGCAAAAATGCAAAGAGTAAAAATACAAGTATCGGAAGTGTAGATCTCAAATCCAAAGTCCATCGGCGGAGGTATTTTGTTGAAGAAGCGCCTCGATTCGCTACTCAGGAAAAAAAAGTTATAGTTAGTACATCCAACGTTGAGGGTTGTTTAAAGAGTGCCCGTACTCACTCAGACATGTTAATAGGAGTAAAGTTTAAATTAAACCAAAAGTATGTAAATTTAAAAGTTCAATTTTATAAGGTGCTGTGCATTCAAAACTACAAAAAAAAATATTATGTGTATATAAAGAAATTATATGATTTTATATCGAAAACTAAATAAAGTTGTTAATTTTCTTTTATTTGTGAAGCATGATACACCTGGAACAATTCCCCATCAACTGGCAAGAGACACAATTTAACTATGGGGCGTAAAATTTCTCCTTGTTGAGTTTTAAGTGTAACCACGCGTACCTTTCCGTCTTTCCCTGGGTGAACAGCCACAACTTTTCCAAGACGCCACTGAGTGGGTGGCAAGTTCTCATTGCGCACTACCACCACGTCTCCAATTTCGATATTACGTTTAGGAAATTTCCACTTTGTTCTTCGTTGAAGATCAGTTAAATATTCCTCCTTCCATCGCTTCGAAAAGGAGTGTAAAATTTGTTGAACTCTTTGCCAATTTTTAAAGGTGGTACTTTCACCAACTTGGCTTTCAGGTAGGGAGATTAGAGGTGCACCTTTCAAGAAATGACCCGGTGTTAAAGGGAGAGGGTCAAAAGGGTTTTCACTTATAGGGGAAATAGGGCGGGAATTCATACAAGACTCAATTTTTTTTTTTTTTTTTTTTTTTTTTATAATAAGCGCGCACTAAAGGGATTAACGTACCCTTAATATGGTGAACACAGTACGAGCATTAGGAAAATAGGGAGGGGTTTGATAGGAGATACCGATGAGCATTAGTTTTGAAGTTCTGAGTTTTGAAATGGGATGGGAAAACAGAGGCGGGTAACGCGTTCCACATTCGTGTAGTGCGGCTGAAGAAAGAATCTCTGTATTTGACGGTACGTCCGAAGTTGGACTCGAGGGTAAACTGATGAGCATTCCTTGAAGCGCGAGTATCACGGTTGAATTGTTTCAGAGCAATGTTGAGAACTCTTCGAAAGTTAGTTTGGAGTTTCCAACAACTTTTTTAAAATGCGTTTTAAAAGATTTTATTCCGGCCTCCCAAAGGCCGCCCATGTGAGGGGAACCTGGAGGGATAAAGTTCCATTTTAAATTTTTAGGCAAGTATGTTTTTTTCAGCTTCGGAGGTTGAGTCTGCCAAAGCGTTTCGAATCTCTTTAGTGAGAACTTTACTAGCACCCACAAAATTGGTACCGTTGTCTGAGAAAAGTTGCTGGGGTACACCTCTTCGCCCGATAAATCTATCGAAGGCTGCCAAAAATGACTCTGTTGAAAGACTTCCGACGGCTTCTAGATGTACAGCTTTTGTACATAAACAAATAAAAAGACAAGCATAACCTTTTATGGCTTGATAGAACCGACCCTTTTGAACCTTTAGTTCAAACGGGCCAGCGAAATCCAGTCCGACGTTTGTGAACGGAAAAGAAAAGTTAACTCTTTCGGGTGGGAGTGTTCCCATGAGCTGGGTTTGAAATTCTTTTTTGTGCAACACACAAACTACACAACTATTTACATAGAATTTTATTAAGTTTTTTAATTTTGGGATCCAAAACTCTTTACGCATCAAGTACAAAACTTGTTGGTTCCCTCCATGTAAGGAGATTTTGTGGAGAAATCCTACCAACAATTTTGCTAACGGACAAGAATAGGGTAATATTATAGGGAATTTTTCGTTGTAACTCAAATTTGATTTCGTTAAACGACCATTTACTCTAATGATTTGTTGCCAATCTATGGAAAGGTTTAGAGACAAAATTGAGCTACTTTTACTTAATGGCTTCGAATTATAAAGACAACTGTACTCTTCACGAAAATACACCTGTTGTGCTAATATAATTAGTCGAGTTTTTACAAAGAAAATTTCATGCCGACCTAAATTTGTAGAAAAATATCTATAGGGATAGAATCTTTTTCTTTTGAGAGAAGCTAAGTTTATAAATCGGAACAAATATGCTATCACTTTTACAGCACGGGCATAGCATGAAAATCGTCTCAAAATATCATTATTTGCCTTTAAGTTTACTACAAAACTGTTGATTTTCCTCGTTTCAAGATTCCACTTGGAATCTTTCTGAATTTTTGTGATTGGGCAAGAATCCTTGGATAACTTTAACCAGCTTGGTCCATGCCACCACTGAGAATTCTCTATCAGAATTTCAGGCATAACACCTCGAGAAGCGACGTCAGCTGGATTTTGTTCAGAAGGAACATGTCTCCAAAAATTACCTGGAGGACTCTCAGTTTGCACCTTTGAGACTCTATTTCTGACGAACGTTTCAAGTCGAGATGGGCAATCTTGAATCCAATATAGCACTATCATTGAGTCTGACCAAAGATACACCGGACTGTTTTTAAGGCGTAGACTACTAAGTACGGCGTTCACTAACTTTGTTACCAAAACAGCTCCACAAAGTTCTAGCCGAGGAATGGAAAGAGATTTCAGGGGTGCCACTTTAGTTTTTGAACACAGAAGGTGAGTGGAAACATTTCCAGATGAATCCGAAATCCTCGAATATACGGCAGCAGCATATGCATTAAGGGATGCATCGCAAAAGCCATGAATCTCTACGCACATTTCGGGTATGTAATTAATCCATCTTTGGATTTTTATGTCTTTAATTATTGGGAAAGATTTCAAAAATTCCTTCCAAGTTTCAAAATGATTGGGTTTAATGGGCGTATACCAATCCGTTTTGTCTTTCCAGACTTCCTGCATCAGAATTTTTAATAAAATTGTAGTTGGAGCACCATGCAAGAGTAAAATTATCTGCGGTGAGTGAAAACTTGTCCACAATATCATGAGCTTCCTTTTTAGTTTTTAAGCGCAAGTGATATAGCTTTTCTACATCACTTAAACGAGGATGGTTAACATAAATAGATGTGAACATGTCACGAAAAGTAGGCCAGTAGGCCTCGAAGCATTCTACGTCGCAAGGCGGAACTCTAATTCCAAATTCTGACTTACTAGGCTGAGGTAATTGAGCAATTACTCCACTTTGTTTCGAATCTTTGTTCGTTCCCATCTCTATTCTATCGATTATACTTCCTACTGTATTGAAATAATTTAGTGACACTGCGTTAAATTTCTGCTTAATTGTCGATAAATTTGCATCGTCTAAAGATTTATCTTCATTTCTTAAACATTTTGCATACGTTGAGCGAAAATCGTCCCATAAATCTTCGAATTCTTTTTTCCATACTTTGTTCATACCACACGTCATCACTTCCTTATTTGGTACTTCCCGATAACTTTCAATAGTTTCATTAATTTGCTTAACGCTCAAATAAAAATCTTTAGACGTAGCCATTTTGAGAATTGATGAGAAAAAGAATTCAATTTGTTCTTAAACGAAGAAAAAAGGTGCACAAAATGCCATAAACTTTCATAAATTTAGAAATTCTTCAAAATCAAAACAGATTTTAACCAAAATAATCTTTAAAACTCAAAATAATCTTTATAAGAAAAGAACAGATAATTCTTGAAATTATCTTAAAACACCGCATGAATTGTTCACCAAAAAAAATTTTAAAATAAAAGAACCGATAATCCATAACAGGATTTCAAAATGCCGTAAATGTAAATGTATAATATCACGAGATTAAAGAAACCGTAGCGAAACTGTATTCTGTCCTTCCGATCGAAAACTGTACCAATATACCCACTTCACTTAACGATTTTTCTTATATCAATTTAATCAAATTTTAGACCAAATATACTTTGTTTAATTAAATACATATATTAAATTGGATATGAGCGATCCAAACTTTTCTAAATCATAAACTAATAAAATGATTTGTATCACTATCAAATATGTAATAAAATCAATTTTAATTAAACATATACAAATGTATGTATAGCTCAAATTTGATTGCAAAATAATCACCAAATATTAATGCACAGCACCTACCTTGGATAAGGGATATGGGATTTCCAATTAGTAGGTATACACAGATCGTATCAAATAAATTTGTCTTCAAAGTCCAAGAGATTCCAATAGCAAGATTTGCATCAAAAAAATTCCAAACTAACTCCAAGGGTTAAGAGTTAATTCCACAAAAATCAGCTGGCAAAAAATCTTTATAAACTAAGCTTACGCGAGGTGAATTCATAAAATAGAGAGCATACAATTCAAATTATTCTCAACTTCATTATGATATAAAATAAACTTGAGTTACGTTACGTTGCGTTCTCCTAAAAGTAGGCAATACACTTTTAAAATTGTATTTGAATTTACATTTCAAAATTAAATAATGTGTGACGTCAACACATGCATTAGGAGCGTTTCAGAGAAAACGTGCAATAACAAAGATTTTTTAAATAATTATATTGGTTTATGAAAATTAACATGGAGCTATCTGCCATAATATGCAGTTGAAGTATGAGTTTTCGAGTGCATAAAATAAATGGTAAAATGCTGCAATCAAACTCACTTGTACCAAACTTTTTGATATCAGAAAAAGAAGTTCCATTGTAGTTACAACAATTTCTTTTTGTTGCATTATTATTCAAGAAACCTTTTAAGAAGCCCTTTTTGGACAACTTCCCACATACATATCATCACTATGACTGGGCCTAATGATACTATTGTAATGTTTTTCTGGGTTCAAAATAAAACATATTTCCACTTTTTACTATACACTTTTATTTACTTTCAGATTAACAAACACTTTTATCTCAAACAAATCGTTTCACTATTACTCTTCACAATTTACAAGAAATAACATTTCCAAATTACAATTTCACAAACAATTATTCTTATCACTGTCAAAATAAACTGTCCCGATCTCTGTTTAAATGTTTAACTAGCTTTTTAAGTTTAATTAAATTTTACGAAACTCACCGCGTATTTATAAGAAATATTTAATTTTATTTCTTCGCCCCGACGTTTCGAAGAACTTTCAAACTTCGTGGTCACGGCTACGTCTCATCACCATCCTTCTAATTTCACCTCTGTAGTATCGGCACTAGTAAACCGTGCACACAAAATATGTGATCCTGATCACCTACAAGAGGAATTAGAGTATGTAGACAGGACTTTAAAAAAGAATATTTACAGCTCAAGACAAAGAGCATGGAAGCCCAAATCAAATGCAACACAAAACACACCTTTCCAATTGGAAAAGCGAGCTTTTCTTCCCTACATTAAGGAGATTTCGGGTGGAATTGCAAGAATCTTAGGCAAATTTGGTATAAAAACCATATTTAAACCACCAGCCAAAGTTCGACAGTTCTTAAGAACACCAAAGGACACAATTCCCCTCCAAAATCCAGGAGTTTATTTGGTTCCTTGTAGCTGTGGTTCATCATATGTCGGAGAAACAAAAAGAGCGATCAAAACAAGATTAAATGAACATGTAAAAGCAATTCAAAATAATGCTGTCACAAAATCTGCAATATGTGAACACATTGCTTATAACGATGAACATTTTATTAGGTTTGATAAAGCTAAATCGATTGCCGCAGAAAGGTTTTATGTACCCAGGATAGTAAGAGAAGCTATTGAAATAAAAAAACACAAGAATTTCAACCGCGATTCTAGCTTCAAACTATCAACAACATGGGACCCACTGATAAGCAAGCTTAAACCAACAAGAAAGAACACAGAAGTAGCTGATGTCGTGAGCGTTGTGTGTACACAAGACTACACAAGTTCAATCCAAGAAGAACCAAACCCGTCATCACCCACTGCAATAGAAAATGCACCAACAACTACGCACAGGTACAACTTGCGTGTGCGATCGAGAACAAACAACAACAATTAACAACATCCATCAAACCCATTGTAATCCCGTGACCACGAAGTTTGAAAGTTCTTCGAAACGTCGGGGCGAAGAAATAAAATTAAATATTTCTTATAAATACGCGGTGTGTTTCCGAATTGATTGAATTCAATTATAATATAATTAAAAGAAAGAATATAAATTCCTCAATTCAATTTAATGTTTATTTTACCACAGGTGTTTCCTCGATGCTGTCTCGATCCAAAAAGAAAGAGATTAGAGCTTAGCTCATATCAATTCGCTGTTGCGATGCGCTTACAATTTTGATAACAAAATACTGGTTTTATTTACATGCATGAACTGTGTAAGCAAATTCGAAATACAGTGAATCAGGAAATTTAGCATAAGCATAATTAAATTCAAATTATTCAGTATAACAGTTTTAGTAAAGGTAAATTTAGTTAGTTAATTCATAAAGAAGTAAATCAACATTTATGTTGATAAATCCGGAACATCCCGCCCCCCCTGGAACAATGTTTCAGTAGGCAGGGAGTAGCGCCAATTTTGTGATGGGTCGAACGAAGGTACCATTTGCTGTTCTGATTGTAGCAACTCGAACAATACCATCAGCACCCGGTGTAACATCTTCAACTCTAGCAAGTACCCATTTAGTAGGAGGCAGATTAGGCTCCTTTATCACGACCAAGTCTCCAGGTTGTAAATTAGCTTTTGCCTGTTGCCACTTTTTTCGATCTTGTAGGGTTGTTAGATATTCCATATGCCAACGCCGCCAAAATCCTTGCACCATACTTTGCAAAAGGTTCCAGTGAGTTAGCCGATTAAGGGGTGTACCTTCAATGGTTGGTTCTGGAATAGATGTAAGAGGTTCACCTATAAGAAAATGACTTGGTGTTAGTGGATTCAAATCACTGTCAGATATGCTACAAAGAGGACGAGAATTTAAAATTGCCTCGATTTGACTTAACACTGTGGAGAGCTCCTCAAACGTTAATATAGATGAACCAACTACTCGACGAAGGTGAAATTTCATCGATTTTACTCCAGCCTCCCACAAACCACCAAAGTGGGGAGCAGAGGGTGGAATAAAATGCCAATTAATTCCTTCTTTAGAGAGTGATGTTGATATGATGCTATTATACTGTTCACACATCACTAGCTTGTGCATCTCTGTCAGACATCTTCGTGCGCCTTGAAAATTAGTGCCGTTGTCACTATAGAGATTGGCACACCGGCCTCGTCGAGCAACAAATCTTCTTAGGGCTGCAAGAAAAGCATCGGTTGTGAGATCACTCACAGCCTCCAGATGCACAGCCTTCGTTGAAAAGCACACAAACAACGCCACATATGCCTTTGTGAGCTTTGGATTTCGACCACGCGAAAATTTTATGGTGAAAGGGCCGGCATAGTCCACCCCTGAATTCATAAACGGTCGCGTTGATTGAACTCGTTCGACAGGTAAGTCACCCATCAACTGGTTACTTCGAAGGCGGCTTTGCATAAAGCAAGTCTTACAAGTGAAAACCACCTTGCGAATGAGGTTGCGACTACCAAGTATCCAGTATTGTTGGCGTACGATTGCAAACGTTTCAGTTACTCCGGTATGCAAGCTATTGATATGAATATCTGTCACTATAAGAGAAGAAATGTTTAGTTTGTTTGGTAAAATTATAGGGTGTTTAAGATTATAGTTTATATTTGCATTCTTTATTCTTCCGCCAACTCGTAGAAGATTATCAGATCCAATGAATGCTGAGTATCGCAGTAGTTTTGATTTTGTAGGGAGTTGATTATGGGTTAAAAGATGTTGAATGTCATCTCCAAATGAAATCTCTTGGACATATCTTATTATGGCTGTTCTTGCGTCTCGAATTTCAGACAAACTGAGTTGATTTACGCGGCGTTCACGCTTAAGTTTCTTCTGACAACAATTGTATTTAAAACGGAGACAGTAGGCTATAACTCTTTGAAGTGAGAACCACGACGAATATCGTTCAAAAACCGATTTGAGGTAATCATCTTCCGAAGATGAAAATAGTACATGTTGCGGCATCTTTCTTTCTTCGGTTTTAACCGCTTCACACTCCAAGGTTCGTAACACTTTCTTTCGCGATACCGGCCAATATTGTTCGGAGAGGCTAAGCCAGCTTGGACCATTCCACCAGAGCGTATGTTCTAGGAGTTTTGAAGGCAGAATTCCACGCGACGCACAATCTGCTGGATTTGCTTCAGATGAAATATGGTACCAAGAGCTACGTGGAACAGTTTCAAGAATCTCACTACAACGATTTGCGACGAAGGTGGCCCAACGACGAGGAGGAGAAGCCAACCAGTGTAAGACAATTTCAGAGTCACACCAAGCGATTGTTTTTTTAATGTTTGCAGTAAGGCTTAATTTTACACGAGCAAGCAACCGAGAGAGAAGAAGAGCACCGCACAGCTCAAGACGCGGAATGGACACGGGTTTTAAAGGAGCTACCTTTGTTTTTGCTGCAATTATAGTAAGTTTATAGTTCTCAGAATCTATTTTACAGCGAGAATATACCACGGCCGAATAAGCGACAGACGAAGCATCGGAGAAACCATGTAATTCAATATCTTCCGAAGATGAAAATACATGTCTAGGAACACGTATCTCTTGAAAAAATGGAAGTTCACCTCGATAACAGACCCACTTATCAGCTACATCAGTTGGTAAAGGGTCATCCCATCCTAAGTTCAATTCAGGTGTCCAAAGTTCTTGGAACATTACCTTAAATGAAATGACAGATGGAGCTAGAAATCCAAGTGGGTCAAAAATACGCGATATTTCCGAAAGAAGCGTTCGACGCGTTGATAGAATATCTGGCAAAGGTGAGCTCATTCTAAATAAATATTCATCTCTAAAGGGATCCCAGTACATCCCCAGCACTTTCACAGAGTTATTAGATCCTTCGGTGTCAATTAACGAATGTACGCAGTCCTCAGCAGGTAAATGAACAAGAAAAGGCCAACAGTTAGAGCTCCATTTCCGCAGTTTGAGCTTCGCCATTGAGAGCAGGGCAACTAACTCAGATTGAAGTTTTAAAAGAGAATCAACTGAGTCAGCGCCCGTCATCACATCGTCAACATAAACATCATTAAGAAGAATCTGAGAGGCGTTAGGAAATTCTAAACGATAATCCTGAGCTAGTTGGTTAAGGACACGAATCGACAAGAATGGGGCACATGCTGTCCCATAGGTGACCGTACGAAGTCGGAAATGTTGAATCTCATCTCCTTGGTTTTCGCGCCATACAATGCGTTGGAAATTTGTGTGATCACCATCAACCAAAATTTGACGGAACATTTTTACAACATCGGCTGAAAAGACGTACCGATGCTGACGAAATCTTAAGCAAACACCGACAAGATCTCTTTGAATTGAAGGACCTACAAGCAACGTACTGTTCAATGAACGACCAAGAGAATCTTTCGATGATCCGTCGAAAACTACACGGAGTTTTGTAGTAGAACTATCCATTTTGAATACCGCGTGATGTGGAAGATAGAATTGGTGACCCGATGTTCGAACCAGTTCTTCTGGTGAAATCCGCTCCATATGTCCCAGTTCCAAGTACTCACGCATGAAGTTGGAATAAGACTCGAATAGTTCCTTGTTTTTAGAAAAACGACGTTCCATGGAATGTAGACGTAAAACAGCAGCGTGAAGAGAATTACCAAATGTAGGAGTTACATCGTCAACAAATGGTAACTTAACAACATAGCGACCGTCAGGCGATCGAGAAAAGGTTTGACGAAAATGACTCTCTGCAAGATCTTCACCTGAATATTTAGAACACGGACTGACCTCTTCCAGCTCCCAGAATTTTTTTAAACTCTGATCAATATCGACAGTTGAAGAAAGTGAAGAAAACAATAAATCTCTTTGATTAGCAAGACATTCTCCAGTAATAATCCAACCGAAAAACGTGCTCTGAGCAAATGGTGTACCCTCAAGACCCTTGATTTGTTTTCCTTCTAAAATATTCCACAGCTTATCTGCTCCTATTAAGGCATCCACAGGTCGAGAAATATTGAAAGTAGGATCAGCGATGTCCAAATTACGAATATGAGTAAAAGAAGAAGTATCGAAAGAACAAGTGGGCAAATTTGAAGTAAGTTTTGAAAGAACAAACGCGTCAACTGGAAGGGTTCTGGAATTGATTCGCGAATATAATTTGATTGAAACACACCCTCTTGTGTATCCTGCTTCGGTGGCAGACAATCCAACGACTGGAATACGAGCATGTGCTCTAGGCAGACCGAGTTTTTGCGCAAACGATTCCGAAATAAACGAACTCTGAGACCCGGAATCCAATAAAACACGGCAGCTAACAAAATTTCCTTGAATATCCATAACCTTGGCAACGATAGTTGGTAAAATGGTTTGTCGATTGGTTAAATATTTCGATGGTGAATGGTTACTAACAATAGCGGAACCTGAAGGTTTATCTGCATCTGCCACAGGTTCTGTTGCAGAATCTATCACTGGTTTAGCGAATGAAGTGGCCTCACCTTCAGGGTGTACTAAGTAATGGTGCTTAGATTTGCACAAACGACAGCGATAGGATGAACGACATTTATTTACAGAATGTCCTGGTCTGAGACAACTAAAGCAAAGGGATTTGGTTTTGACGAACTCCCGGCGAGATTCGGTTGAAAGAGCAACAAATTTAGTGCACTGACCCAACAAATGCTCATCACTACACATTGGACAACGTGAGGAACTAGGCTTTGCTTCAGCAAGGTGAGCCCGAATAGGAGTTGGATTCTTACGGCGCATATGTTCCGAACGATTAAGCGATTGGCACGATTCCAATGCATCGCAGCGAAGTTGTAGGAAATGCAACAGTTCCTTGATTTCACAATTATCACGAGACCCTACCTCCTTTGCCCACGCCTCCTTGGTATCCTGATCTAACTTAAGCAGCAATATATAAACCAACCATGGATCACGACCCTCAGCCTTGAGTGCTTTCAAAGCTCTAATGCACTCATCAGCACCATCAGAAACCTTTCTCAAAAGCCCCACATTATTCGAAGAAACACTTGGAAGTGACAGATAATCCTGAATATGTGAATGAACGATAAGATTTGACCGATCGTATCGTTTAACCAATCGTTCCCATGCGTCTACATAATTAATATCCGAAACCGGAATTTTGCTTATTAAATCTGCAGGACGATCACGAAGTAAAGACTTTAAATATCGAAATTTCTGAGTTGGTGATAAGTCATCCCGATTTTCTATCGATCCAAGAAATAAATCCCTAAAACACGGCCAATCCTTGTAGTCCCCAGTGAATGGCGGAATATTAAAAGTTGGAAGTGAAAGCGTTTTTGACTTAGTAGAGTCTTTAAAGGATTTTAAAAAAGATGATTGCTGCCTCGCTAGGTCTTCGACAACCGAATCATTTTGTGACGTAGCCGTAGATAGTGGAGGTGGCGCACGCGCTCGAAGAGTCTTAGTTAAAGTCGAATGGGCAATTGAAAATTTGTCCTCATACTCAGATATATCGATATCTGAGTCTTCAAAGTTGGCATCATCAACAAATTCGATTAATTCGTCAATGAGCCCCTTGTACCGTTCCCATGTGGTTTCGAGAGACTTTAATCGAAGCTCAATTAGCTCGATATCAAAAGCATCGGAAATGTTCTCAGCGAACGTAGCCGTTTGTGTCAAACACCTTTTTACTACCGAAATCTTCTTTTTGATTTTGTTCATTTTTCGATAAGTGAAAAAATAAATTCTAAATATCTGAACGATAAAAAGTTATCAATTAAATTGCACAAAAAAACCGTACGTTGCACGTGTTTTAATTCTAATACGCACACTTTGAATAAATGTATTGCAATTTAATTCGATTTCGCAAAAATGTCAAATAAACCGAACGAATTGTCTTTTAATAATTTTCACCACAGGGATGATTCAGATTTATTTATATTCGACGAGAAGGACCAAATTATGTTTCCGAATTGATTGAATTCAATTATAATATAATTAAAAGAAAGAATATAAATTCCTCAATTCAATTTAATGTTTATTTTACCACAGGTGTTTCCTCGATGCTGTCTCGATCCAAAAAGAAAGAGATTAGAGCTTAGCTCATATCAATTCGCTGTTGCGATGCGCTTACAATTTTGATAACAAAATACTGGTTTTATTTACATGCATGAACTGTGTAAGCAAATTCGAAGTACAGTGAATCAGGAAATTTAGCATAAGCATAATTAAATTCAAATTATTCAGTATAACAGTTTTAGTAAAGGTAAATTTAGTTAGTTAATTCATAAAGAAGTAAATCAACATTTATGTTGATAAATCCGGAACACGGTGAGTTTCGTAAAATTTAATTAAACTTAAAATGATTGATACCCGCGAAAAGCATAACTTAAAATCTTATAACTAGCTTTTATTGAACAGATATAATATATACAATTGGTTCTTAAATCTAAGTTATAAAATAGTTTCACATATGAATTTTCTAAATGTTTTGGCACCTATTGTCATACTATTGGCATACTATTGTCACACAATGTCTTTTTTTCAATATAATTAATTACAAGAATGTTAATGTCAGCTTAAAATATTTACATAATAACTGAGGATTAATCTCGGGATGTTCAGGTCCGGTTGTCAATTACTGTCCCGATCTCCTTCTCCGACCTCGTATTTATACTTCTGTCGTTTCTTCTCGAAGGTTCCAGACATCTCCAGTTTCGTTAAGCAAAAGAGACAAATACACACAGACAGATAGAGACAGATATAGTAAGATTCCGTTCCGTTCCATTTTGTTTCGTTCGAAGTTCGGATGAAAGAGCTTTATTCATTCATCATAACCAAAGACCTACATGTGTCATTTCGTCTGGGTGTGTTCGCTCCTACATTCGTAACACTATTAATATGAATCGGTTACCTCTCACGCAAAAAAATTGCTCTCGGCTCTTAGACTCGAAGTAAAGTCTTGGCTTCAAGAATAAGTACATGATATCCAGTTTGAATACCCACATTTCTCTTACGTAGTCAGGCTGCTTTAAAATCCAGCAAATCAGTCTCTTCAAATTCCATCACAGCCTAATACCGGCCTTACGGGACACAATATTATGGTGCAGTAATATTAAACGTGAAAGGGCAGTTCTGAACAATAATTTCGGTTTGCGTAATGAGTGATATCAAAAAAAGTTTAATACTGTTACGAATTTAGGAGCGAACACACCCAGACGAAATGACACGTGTAGGTCTTTGGTTATGATTAATGACTAAAGCTCTAAACACTTTCATCCGAACTTCGAACTTTCGAACTTCGAACGGAATGAACTGGAACGGAACGGAATCTGTCTATATCTGTCTCTATCTGTCTGTGTGTATTTGTCTCTTCCTCCTACGAAACTGGAGATCTCCGAAACCTTCGAGAAGAAATGAGAGGAGTATAAATACAAGCTCGGGGAATCAGATCGGGACAGTTTAATTTTGACAGTGATAAAGATAAGTGGCTGTGAAAATGTAATTTGGAAGTGTTAATTTTTGTAAATTGTAAACAGTTTGTTATAGATAAAAGGGTTTGTTAATTTTTGAATGAATAAAAGTGTATAGTAAAAAGTAGAAATAAGTTTTATTTTAACCCAGAACAACATTACAATAATATAAGTTAGCTAGACTTCAGAATTAGAAATTTATATTAGACCGTATTACAAGGTATTGTAAGCATTATTAAATATTATAACTAACACAAGTGTGAGTTCCACAAGGTTCTTCTCTGGTTTTGGCCAGGGACATTCAGGGTTTCTTTCAGATTCCCAAAGAACTTTCCTTAGACTGCCTTCCGAGGTGCACTTTCCCAAAGAACTTTCCTTTGAGATTCTCTTCGAGGTCTCTTCGGACATTTGTGAGTTCTTCCTCTAGTTAGTATACCGAGGACACTTAAGGTGAGTTCCAAAAGGTTCTTTCTCTGGGAATTGTCCAGAGACATTCAGGCTTTCGTCAAGATGCCCAAAGAACTTTCCTTAGAGTTTCTCTCGAGGTCTCTTTGGACATTGGTGAGTTCCGCAAGGTTCTTTCTCTGGTTTGTGTGCCGAGGACACTTAAGGTGAGTTCCAACAGGTTCTTTCTCTGGGAATTGTCCAGAGAAATTCAGGGTTTTGTCAAGATTCCCAAAGAACTTTCCCTAGAGTTCCTCTTCGAGGTCTCTTTGGACATTGGTGAGTTCCGCAAGGTTCTTTCTCTGGTTTGTGTGCCAGGGACACTTAAGGTGAGTTGCGAAAGGTTCTTTCTCTGGGCATTGTCCAGAGACATTCAGGGTTTCGTCAAGATTTTCAAAGAACTTTCCTTAGAGTTCCTCTTCGAGGTCTCTTTAGACATTGGTGAGTTCCGCAAGGTTCTTTCTCTGGTTTGTGTATCAGGGACACTTAAGATGAGTTCCGAAAGGTTCTTTCTCTGGGAATTATCCAGAGACATTAAGGGTTTTCATATCGAATCCCAAAGGCCATTCCTCATAAGTGCTATGTAAAGTGGTCTAAATAATTTATTAAAATAATATTTTGTTAAACAATTCATTTTTTTTTATTTCCAGAAATGTGTCAAAACATAACTAAACCAACACGTACAAAATCGTCGAAGCTCTATGGGAGCCGCTTGTGCCACCGCCACCGCCCATGTCTGACTCCCTGTACTGAAACATGCACCAATAAACTATTAAAAACTTTTTAATATATTAAATTAATACATTAATTTTATACTGATCTTTATATGAGTTACGTCCGACACTCCACCTACATCCAACATCCCGTTACCCCGTACACGCCCCTTTGCCTAACGACATTCTTTTCAAAGCCATAACGTTTCCCACCATTTTTGCTTATCAGCAAAAACATATCCAACATCCCGTTACCCCTTACACGCCTCTTTACCTAACGGTATTTATTCCAAAGCCATAACGCTTTCCCACCATTTTTGCTCACCTAGCAAAACATAAATCAAACGGAAACACCCCCTTTCCCCACTAAGCCTACAAATAAATATAAATTAATATTCATATTTCACTTGATGCAAATGAAATATGAATTCTTTGTAAACAACTGCATTCCATTCTCGTGGGAATCATTTTCAACCTGATATATCCCGATACCTGGTGGAAGAATTCATGATAGATTTTAAGTCAGTCTTAATCCAACAACCTAATCGTGAGGTGCAGCCTAGCTGAAGACAGCGGCCTCCTTTTAGGATTTAATAATATAAAATATGTAATATTAAATTAAGAAAAATAATAATTACTTAAAAAATAATAAAAAAATATAAAAAATAATAAAGAAAAACATGTTTATGTATTTTTTTTTAAATCAAGCTTAAGATAAATCACATAAATGGCGCAGTCGGCAGTTCACGAGTACGCGTTGATTATTTGCGAAAAAAATAAAAACCGTGTTGAATTTTAATTCTTTAACTCGTGTGAACCTTAACACTTCGATCAAGGAGTAATGTTTCAAAAAATCCGAATAAGGATACACGAAAAAAATTACTAAAAGTGCGAACAAGTGCGATTCAAAAAAAAATTACTGAAAGTGCGAACAAGTGCGATTCAAAAAAAAAAAAAAATTACTGAAAGTGCGAACAAGTGCGATTCAGAAAAAAAAAATTACGGAAAGTGCGAACAAGTGCGATTCAAGAAAAAAAAAATTGCTGAAGTGTGCGATACAAAAAAAATCTCTGAACAGTGCGATTAAGTACGATTCAAAATAAAAAAAAAATTCTTTAAACGGTACGAACAAGTACAAATCAAAGTTATATACTTAACGATCTATGTGCAAAAAAAAAGTGATCCGTTGAACGATTGAAAATCAAATCTACAAAAAAAAATACAACAAAACAAAAGAAGAACAAAAAAAAAAAACTTTTTGTTTTGATAAAAATATACTTTATGGACATAGAAGAACTATCAAATTTATTCCGTGACATAAAACTAAATAACAACATGACCGAATCAACATCAGCAGCAGAGCAGCGGCGGCAACAGCAGCAGCACACAACAACAGGAATGGTAACACCACCTTTGTCAATTAATATAGACCCCTTAAAATATTTAAACAATATAAACAAATATGATGGGAATAAGGAAAATTTATATAATTTTTTAGACTCTGTTGATAGAATATATCCAATTTTACGGAGATATGATGATGCTAGCCAGGTAATATTTTTTGAAGTTATAAAGGGAAAATTAATAGGCAAGGCTCGTGAAGCCCTAGAAATTAATAACTTTGTTCAAAAATGGGAAGAATTGAAACAAATATTCCTACAATATTTTAGTGATAGAAAATCAATTAAACAACTCTTTGATGACCTTAGATCTATTCAGTTTAAGACAAATAGCCATGACTTCTATAACGAAATAAAGATGATCTTACGTCGTCTTAATAATAAAGTAAGGATAACCTACCCAAATAATTTCTCACCAGTCGAGCAAAACTGCAAGGCAGCACTACGTATATTCATTAACAAATTGCCAGAACCTATGAGGGGTTTATTACATTGCAGACATCCAAACAATCTAGAAAACGCGATGCAAATATTATACGAAACAGGGTATGCGTATACTAGAAACAATGTTACAGACCAATTTAGGAATGATAACTCAGGACAATTTAGAACTAATAACACAATACAATACAAAAATAACTCAGGCCAATCTAGAACTAATAACACAGGACAATATAGGGACAACTCAAATCAATCTAGAACTAATAACACAGGACAATATAGGGACAACTTAAATCAATCTAGAACTAATAACACAGGACAATATAAGAACAACTCAGGACAATTTAGGACTGATAACACAAGACAATATCGAACTAATAACTCAAGTCAATACAAGACTAATAATTCAGGACACTACAATACTGATAATTCAGTTCAGTATAAGACTAATAACACAGAACCAATGGACATACTGTCCGCGTCATACCAAAGACAAATTAATAATATCCAGACCCAGGATTTTCAGGAAGAAAGCCCGCTAGCCGACTTCCCTATATAGTAGTTAAAACAAAAAATGACAAATACATATTAAGAATACTCATCGACACGGGGTCAGAAACGAGTATTCTAAATCCGGGGTTATGCCACCCAAAATGGCAAATGAAATTAGACAAACCATTTAAAGTAAAAACTGCAAGCTCAGACATTAACGTGAGCACCAAAATAAAAATGCCATTATTCAAAGAATTTGGCATGTTAAATAAAACAGCTGAATTCTTAGAACACAAGTTCCACGATACCTATGACGGTTTGATTGGAAATAATATCTTACTTCCACTCAAGGCTATTGTTGACTTTGGCAAAAAGGTCTTAATAGTACAGGATAAGAAAATTCCAATTTTCTTCAACGAAAATGAAGAAAACAAAAAAAGTGAACTCTGCGAAAAAGTAGATTCAAAAGTTAAAGTTAACTCAGATCACCAGAAGAACGAAGATTATGAAAATCTAATACCAGAAGTACTTACACACGAAATATATTATATACAAACAAATACAAATCCTATTATGGACCAAATAAGGGTTAATCACCTCAACGAGGAAGAGAAAAAAGGAGTCTTAAACCTTGTTTCTCGAACCGCTTTGATATTTTACCAAAAAGGTAACGACCTATCATTCACAAATGCGATCAAGCATCAAATAAAAACGGTGAATGAGATTCCTATTTATTCCAAAACATATAGATATCCAGAAGTACACAGAGTTGAAGTAAAGAAACAAATATCAGAAATGCTAAGACAAGGCATTATACGTCGGAGTAACTCGCCATACTCAGCTCCAATTTGGGTAGTACCCAAAAAGTTAGACGCATCAAACGAAAAGAAATGGAGGATAGTGGTAGATTATCGGAAACTCAATGACGTAACAATAGATGACAAATTTCCTATGCGCAACATGGACGAGATATTTGACAAACTAGGCAGAGCGCAATACTTTACAACGTTAGATCTCGCAAAAGGGTTCCATCAAATTGAAATTGCAAAAGAAGACATACCAAAAACTGCTTTCTCCACAGATGACCAACACTATGAATTTGTCCGTATGCCTTTTGGCCTTAAAAACGCACCGGCCACCTTTCAAAGGCTAATGAATTCAATACTTGCAGATTACATAGGAAAATATTGCTGGGTATACCTAGACGATATAATAATTTATTCAACTAGCCTTAGTGAACACCTTGTAGCATTAAACAAAATATTCCAGAGATTAAAAGAAGTAAATTTAAAAGTACAACTCGACAAATGCGAGTTTCTAAAAAAAGAAACAGAATTTTTGGGTCACATTGTAACAACAGAAGGTATAAAGCCGAACCCAAACAAAGTAGCCGCGATACAAGAATATAAACTACCAAAAACTTCTAAACAAATAAAATCTTTCTTGGGAATCACTGGGTATTATAGAAAATTTATTAGGGATTATTCAAAAATTGCAAAACCAATGACTTTCTATCTGAAGAAGAACGCAAAAATTGATATTACGAACCAAGAATACATTGACAGTTTCGAAAATCTCAAAAAATTGATAATCTCAGACCCAATCCTCCAATACCCAGATTTCAATAAAACATTTGTCTTAACGACAGACGCCTCAAATTTTGCCTTGGGCGCCGTCCTATCACAAAACAATCACCCTTTATGTTACGCGAGCAGGACGCTAAACGATCACGAAATTAAATATTCCACGATAGAAAAAGAACTGCTGGCGATAGTATGGGCCACGCAATACTTCAGACCCTATCTCTACGGTAAGAAATTCACAGTTCAAACTGATCACCGTCCACTTGTTTGGTTGAGTTCTCTTAAAGAACCCAATATAAAACTTCAGAGGTGGAAAATTAAGCTCGAGGAATACAATTTTGAGATAGAGTATGTTAAAGGTAAAGATAACCAAGTTGCGGATGGGTTATCAAGAATGGAAACTTGCTACACCGAAAATGTAGAAAATCCCACCTGCATAGATGAAGCACATTGTAGTTATGGAAGTCAGAGACATTCAGGGTTTCGTCAAGATTTTCAAAGAACTTTCCTTAGAGTTCCTCTTCGAGGTCTCTTTAGACATTGGTGAGTTCCGCAAGGTTCTTTCTCTGGTTTGTGTATCAGGGACACTTAAGATGAGTTCCGAAAGGTTCTTTCTCTGGGAATTATCCAGAGACATTAAGGGTTTTCATATCGAATCCCAAAGGCCATTCCTCATAAGTGCTATGTAAAGTGGTCTAAATAATTTATTAAAATAATATTTTGTTAAACAATTCATTTTTTTTTATTTCCGGAAATGTGTCAAAACATAACTAAACCAACACGCACAAAATCGTCGAAGCTCTATGGGAGCCGCTTGTGCCACCGCCACCGCCCATGTCTGACTCCCTGTACTGAAACATGCACCAATAAACTATTAAAAACTTTTTAATATATTAAATTAATACATTAATTTTATACTGATCTTTATATGAGTTACGTCCGACACTCCACCTACATCCAACATCCCGTTACCCCGTACACGCCCCTTTGCCTAACGACATTCTTTTCAAAGCCATAACGTTTCCCACCATTTTTGCTTATCAGCAAAAACATATCCAACATCCCGTTACCCCTTACACGCCTCTTTACCTAACGGTATTTATTCCAAAGCCATAACGCTTTCCCACCATTTTTGCTCACCTAGCAAAACATAAATCAAACGGAAACACCCCCTTTCCCCACTAAGCCTACAAATAAATATAAATTAATATTCATATTTCACTTGATGCAAATGAAATATGAATTCTTTGTAAACAACTGCATTCCATTCTCGTGGGAATCATTTTCAACCTGATATATCCCGATACCTGGTGGAAGAATTCATGATAGATTTTAAGTCAGTCTTAATCCAACAACCTAATCGTGAGGTGCAGCCTAGCTGAAGACAGCGGCCTCCTTTTAGGATTTAATAATATAAAATATGTAATATTAAATTAAGAAAAATAATAATTACTTAAAAAATAATAAAAAAATATAAAAAATAATAAAGAAAAACATGTTTATGTATTTTTTTTTAAATCAAGCTTAAGATAAATCACATAAATGGCGCAGTCGGCAGTTCACGAGTACGCGTTGATTATTTGCGAAAAAAATAAAAACCGTGTTGAATTTTAATTCTTTAACTCGTGTGAACCTTAACACTTCGATCAAGGAGTAATGTTTCAAAAAATCCGAATAAGGATACACGAAAAAAATTACTAAAAGTGCGAACAAGTGCGATTCAAAAAAAAATTACTGAAAGTGCGAACAAGTGCGATTCAAAAAAAAAAAAAAATTACTGAAAGTGCGAACAAGTGCGATTCAGAAAAAAAAAATTACGGAAAGTGCGAACAAGTGCGATTCAAGAAAAAAAAAATTGCTGAAGTGTGCGATACAAAAAAAATCTCTGAACAGTGCGATTAAGTACGATTCAAAATAAAAAAAAAATTCTTTAAACGGTACGAACAAGTACAAATCAAAGTTATATACTTAACGATCTATGTGCAAAAAAAAAGTGATCCGTTGAACGATTGAAAATCAAATCTACAAAAAAAAATACAACAAAACAAAAGAAGAACAAAAAAAAAAACTTTTTGTTTTGATAAAAATATACTTTATGGACATAGAAGAACTATCAAATTTATTCCGTGACATAAAACTAAATAACAACATGACCGAATCAACATCAGCAGCAGAGCAGCGGCGGCAACAGCAGCAGCACACAACAACAGGAATGGTAACACCACCTTTGTCAATTAATATAGACCCCTTAAAATATTTAAACAATATAAACAAATATGATGGGAATAAGGAAAATTTATATAATTTTTTAGACTCTGTTGATAGAATATATCCAATTTTACGGAGATATGATGATGCTAGCCAGGTAATATTTTTTGAAGTTATAAAGGGAAAATTAATAGGCAAGGCTCGTGAAGCCCTAGAAATTAATAACTTTGTTCAAAAATGGGAAGAATTGAAACAAATATTCCTACAATATTTTAGTGATAGAAAATCAATTAAACAACTCTTTGATGACCTTAGATCTATTCAGTTTAAGACAAATAGCCATGACTTCTATAACGAAATAAAGATGATCTTACGTCGTCTTAATAATAAAGTAAGGATAACCTACCCAAATAATTTCTCACCAGTCGAGCAAAACTGCAAGGCAGCACTACGTATATTCATTAACAAATTGCCAGAACCTATGAGGGGTTTATTACATTGCAGACATCCAAACAATCTAGAAAACGCGATGCAAATATTATACGAAACAGGGTATGCGTATACTAGAAACAATGTTACAGACCAATTTAGGAATGATAACTCAGGACAATTTAGAACTAATAACACAATACAATACAAAAATAACTCAGGCCAATCTAGAACTAATAACACAGGACAATATAGGGACAACTCAAATCAATCTAGAACTAATAACACAGGACAATATAGGGACAACTTAAATCAATCTAGAACTAATAACACAGGACAATATAAGAACAACTCAGGACAATTTAGGACTGATAACACAAGACAATATCGAACTAATAACTCAAGTCAATACAAGACTAATAATTCAGGACACTACAATACTGATAATTCAGTTCAGTATAAGACTAATAACACAGAACCAATGGACATACTGTCCGCGTCATACCAAAGACAAATTAATAATATCCAGACCCAGGATTTTCAGGAAGAAAGCCCGCTAGCCGACTTCCCTATATAGTAGTTAAAACAAAAAATGACAAATACATATTAAGAATACTCATCGACACGGGGTCAGAAACGAGTATTCTAAATCCGGGGTTATGCCACCCAAAATGGCAAATGAAATTAGACAAACCATTTAAAGTAAAAACTGCAAGCTCAGACATTAACGTGAGCACCAAAATAAAAATGCCATTATTCAAAGAATTTGGCATGTTAAATAAAACAGCTGAATTCTTAGAACACAAGTTCCACGATACCTATGACGGTTTGATTGGAAATAATATCTTACTTCCACTCAAGGCTATTGTTGACTTTGGCAAAAAGGTCTTAATAGTACAGGATAAGAAAATTCCAATTTTCTTCAACGAAAATGAAGAAAACAAAAAAAGTGAACTCTGCGAAAAAGTAGATTCAAAAGTTAAAGTTAACTCAGATCACCAGAAGAACGAAGATTATGAAAATCTAATACCAGAAGTACTTACACACGAAATATATTATATACAAACAAATACAAATCCTATTATGGACCAAATAAGGGTTAATCACCTCAACGAGGAAGAGAAAAAAGGAGTCTTAAACCTTGTTTCTCGAACCGCTTTGATATTTTACCAAAAAGGTAACGACCTATCATTCACAAATGCGATCAAGCATCAAATAAAAACGGTGAATGAGATTCCTATTTATTCCAAAACATATAGATATCCAGAAGTACACAGAGTTGAAGTAAAGAAACAAATATCAGAAATGCTAAGACAAGGCATTATACGTCGGAGTAACTCGCCATACTCAGCTCCAATTTGGGTAGTACCCAAAAAGTTAGACGCATCAAACGAAAAGAAATGGAGGATAGTGGTAGATTATCGGAAACTCAATGACGTAACAATAGATGACAAATTTCCTATGCGCAACATGGACGAGATATTTGACAAACTAGGCAGAGCGCAATACTTTACAACGTTAGATCTCGCAAAAGGGTTCCATCAAATTGAAATTGCAAAAGAAGACATACCAAAAACTGCTTTCTCCACAGATGACCAACACTATGAATTTGTCCGTATGCCTTTTGGCCTTAAAAACGCACCGGCCACCTTTCAAAGGCTAATGAATTCAATACTTGCAGATTACATAGGAAAATATTGCTGGGTATACCTAGACGATATAATAATTTATTCAACTAGCCTTAGTGAACACCTTGTAGCATTAAACAAAATATTCCAGAGATTAAAAGAAGTAAATTTAAAAGTACAACTCGACAAATGCGAGTTTCTAAAAAAAGAAACAGAATTTTTGGGTCACATTGTAACAACAGAAGGTATAAAGCCGAACCCAAACAAAGTAGCCGCGATACAAGAATATAAACTACCAAAAACTTCTAAACAAATAAAATCTTTCTTGGGAATCACTGGGTATTATAGAAAATTTATTAGGGATTATTCAAAAATTGCAAAACCAATGACTTTCTATCTGAAGAAGAACGCAAAAATTGATATTACGAACCAAGAATACATTGACAGTTTCGAAAATCTCAAAAAATTGATAATCTCAGACCCAATCCTCCAATACCCAGATTTCAATAAAACATTTGTCTTAACGACAGACGCCTCAAATTTTGCCTTGGGCGCCGTCCTATCACAAAACAATCACCCTTTATGTTACGCGAGCAGGACGCTAAACGATCACGAAATTAAATATTCCACGATAGAAAAAGAACTGCTGGCGATAGTATGGGCCACGCAATACTTCAGACCCTATCTCTACGGTAAGAAATTCACAGTTCAAACTGATCACCGTCCACTTGTTTGGTTGAGTTCTCTTAAAGAACCCAATATAAAACTTCAGAGGTGGAAAATTAAGCTCGAGGAATACAATTTTGAGATAGAGTATGTTAAAGGTAAAGATAACCAAGTTGCGGATGGGTTATCAAGAATGGAAACTTGCTACACCGAAAATGTAGAAAATCCCACCTGCATAGATGAAGCACATTGTAGTTATGGAAGTCAGAGACATTCAGGGTTTCGTCAAGATTTTCAAAGAACTTTCCTTAGAGTTCCTCTTCGAGGTCTCTTTAGACATTGGTGAGTTCCGCAAGGTTCTTTCTCTGGTTTGTGTATCAGGGACACTTAAGATGAGTTCCGAAAGGTTCTTTCTCTGGGAATTATCCAGAGACATTAAGGGTTTTCATATCGAATCCCAAAGGCCATTCCTCATAAGTGCTATGTAAAGTGGTCTAAATAATTTATTAAAATAATATTTTGTTAAACAATTCATTTTTTTTTATTTCCGGAAATGTGTCAAAACATAACTAAACCAACACGCACAAAATCGTCGAAGCTCTATGGGAGCCGCTTGTGCCACCGCCACCGCCCATGTCTGACTCCCTGTACTGAAACATGCACCAATAAACTATTAAAAACTTTTTAATATATTAAATTAATACATTAATTTTATACTGATCTTTATATGAGTTACGTCCGACACTCCACCTACATCCAACATCCCGTTACCCCGTACACGCCCCTTTGCCTAACGACATTCTTTTCAAAGCCATAACGTTTCCCACCATTTTTGCTTATCAGCAAAAACATATCCAACATCCCGTTACCCCTTACACGCCTCTTTACCTAACGGTATTTATTCCAAAGCCATAACGCTTTCCCACCATTTTTGCTCACCTAGCAAAACATAAATCAAACGGAAACACCCCCTTTCCCCACTAAGCCTACAAATAAATATAAATTAATATTCATATTTCACTTGATGCAAATGAAATATGAATTCTTTGTAAACAACTGCATTCCATTCTCGTGGGAATCATTTTCAACCTGATATATCCCGATACCTGGTGGAAGAATTCATGATAGATTTTAAGTCAGTCTTAATCCAACAACCTAATCGTGAGGTGCAGCCTAGCTGAAGACAGCGGCCTCCTTTTAGGATTTAATAATATAAAATATGTAATATTAAATTAAGAAAAATAATAATTACTTAAAAAATAATAAAAAAATATAAAAAATAATAAAGAAAAACATGTTTATGTATTTTTTTTTAAATCAAGCTTAAGATAAATCACATAAATGGCGCAGTCGGCAGTTCACGAGTACGCGTTGATTATTTGCGAAAAAAATAAAAACCGTGTTGAATTTTAATTCTTTAACTCGTGTGAACCTTAACACTTCGGTCAAGGAGTAATGTTTCAAAAAATCCGAATAAGGATACACGAAAAAAATTACTAAAAGTGCGAACAAGTGCGATTCAAAAAAAAATTACTGAAAGTGCGAACAAGTGCGATTCAAAAAAAAAAAAAAATTACTGAAAGTGCGAACAAGTGCGATTCAGAAAAAAAAAATTACGGAAAGTGCGAACAAGTGCGATTCAAGAAAAAAAAAATTGCTGAAGTGTGCGATACAAAAAAAATCTCTGAACAGTGCGATTAAGTACGATTCAAAATAAAAAAAAAATTCTTTAAACGGTACGAACAAGTACAAATCAAAGTTATATACTTAACGATCTATGTGCAAAAAAAAAGTGATCCGTTGAACGATTGAAAATCAAATCTACAAAAAAAAATACAACAAAACAAAAGAAGAACAAAAAAAAAAAACTTTTTGTTTTGATAAAAATATACTTTATGGACATAGAAGAACTATCAAATTTATTCCGTGACATAAAACTAAATAACAACATGACCGAATCAACATCAGCAGCAGAGCAGCGGCGGCAACAGCAGCAGCACACAACAACAGGAATGGTAACACCACCTTTGTCAATTAATATAGACCCCTTAAAATATTTAAACAATATAAACAAATATGATGGGAATAAGGAAAATTTATATAATTTTTTAGACTCTGTTGATAGAATATATCCAATTTTACGGAGATATGATGATGCTAGCCAGGTAATATTTTTTGAAGTTATAAAGGGAAAATTAATAGGCAAGGCTCGTGAAGCCCTAGAAATTAATAACTTTGTTCAAAAATGGGAAGAATTGAAACAAATATTCCTACAATATTTTAGTGATAGAAAATCAATTAAACAACTCTTTGATGACCTTAGATCTATTCAGTTTAAGACAAATAGCCATGACTTCTATAACGAAATAAAGATGATCTTACGTCGTCTTAATAATAAAGTAAGGATAACCTACCCAAATAATTTCTCACCAGTCGAGCAAAACTGCAAGGCAGCACTACGTATATTCATTAACAAATTGCCAGAACCTATGAGGGGTTTATTACATTGCAGACATCCAAACAATCTAGAAAACGCGATGCAAATATTATACGAAACAGGGTATGCGTATACTAGAAACAATGTTACAGACCAATTTAGGAATGATAACTCAGGACAATTTAGAACTAATAACACAATACAATACAAAAATAACTCAGGCCAATCTAGAACTAATAACACAGGACAATATAGGGACAACTCAAATCAATCTAGAACTAATAACACAGGACAATATAGGGACAACTTAAATCAATCTAGAACTAATAACACAGGACAATATAGGGACAACTTAAATCAATCTAGAACTAATAACACAGGACAATATAAGAACAACTCAGGACAATTTAGGACTGATAACACAAGACAATATCGAACTAATAACTCAAGTCAATACAAGACTAATAATTCAGGACACTACAATACTGATAATTCAGTTCAGTATAAGACTAATAACACAGAACCAATGGACATACTGTCCGCGTCATACCAAAGACAAATTAATAATATCCAGACCCAGGATTTTCAGGAAGAAAGCCCGCTAGCCGACTTCCCTATATAGTAGTTAAAACAAAAAATGACAAATACATATTAAGAATACTCATCGACACGGGGTCAGAAACGAGTATTCTAAATCCGGGGTTATGCCACCCAAAATGGCAAATGAAATTAGACAAACCATTTAAAGTAAAAACTGCAAGCTCAGACATTAACGTGAGCACCAAAATAAAAATGCCATTATTCAAAGAATTTGGCATGTTAAATAAAACAGCTGAATTCTTAGAACACAAGTTCCACGATACCTATGACGGTTTGATTGGAAATAATATCTTACTTCCACTCAAGGCTATTGTTGACTTTGGCAAAAAGGTCTTAATAGTACAGGATAAGAAAATTCCAATTTTCTTCAACGAAAATGAAGAAAACAAAAAAAGTGAACTCTGCGAAAAAGTAGATTCAAAAGTTAAAGTTAACTCAGATCACCAGAAGAACGAAGATTATGAAAATCTAATACCAGAAGTACTTACACACGAAATATATTATATACAAACAAATACAAATCCTATTATGGACCAAATAAGGGTTAATCACCTCAACGAGGAAGAGAAAAAAGGAGTCTTAAACCTTGTTTCTCGAACCGCTTTGATATTTTACCAAAAAGGTAACGACCTATCATTCACAAATGCGATCAAGCATCAAATAAAAACGGTGAATGAGATTCCTATTTATTCCAAAACATATAGATATCCAGAAGTACACAGAGTTGAAGTAAAGAAACAAATATCAGAAATGCTAAGACAAGGCATTATACGTCGGAGTAACTCGCCATACTCAGCTCCAATTTGGGTAGTACCCAAAAAGTTAGACGCATCAAACGAAAAGAAATGGAGGATAGTGGTAGATTATCGGAAACTCAATGACGTAACAATAGATGACAAATTTCCTATGCGCAACATGGACGAGATATTTGACAAACTAGGCAGAGCGCAATACTTTACAACGTTAGATCTCGCAAAAGGGTTCCATCAAATTGAAATTGCAAAAGAAGACATACCAAAAACTGCTTTCTCCACAGATGACCAACACTATGAATTTGTCCGTATGCCTTTTGGCCTTAAAAACGCACCGGCCACCTTTCAAAGGCTAATGAATTCAATACTTGCAGATTACATAGGAAAATATTGCTGGGTATACCTAGACGATATAATAATTTATTCAACTAGCCTTAGTGAACACCTTGTAGCATTAAACAAAATATTCCAGAGATTAAAAGAAGTAAATTTAAAAGTACAACTCGACAAATGCGAGTTTCTAAAAAAAGAAACAGAATTTTTGGGTCACATTGTAACAACAGAAGGTATAAAGCCGAACCCAAACAAAGTAGCCGCGATACAAGAATATAAACTACCAAAAACTTCTAAACAAATAAAATCTTTCTTGGGAATCACTGGGTATTATAGAAAATTTATTAGGGATTATTCAAAAATTGCAAAACCAATGACTTTCTATCTGAAGAAGAACGCAAAAATTGATATTACGAACCAAGAATACATTGACAGTTTCGAAAATCTCAAAAATTGATAATCTCAGACCCAATCCTCCAATACCCAGATTTCAATAAAACATTTGTCTTAACGACAGACGCCTCAAATTTTGCCTTGGGCGCCGTCCTATCACAAAACAATCACCCTTTATGTTACGCGAGCAGGACGCTAAACGATCACGAAATTAAATATTCCACGATAGAAAAAGAACTGCTGGCGATAGTATGGGCCACGCAATACTTCAGACCCTATCTCTACGGTAAGAAATTCACAGTTCAAACTGATCACCGTCCACTTGTTTGGTTGAGTTCTCTTAAAGAACCCAATATAAAACTTCAGAGGTGGAAAATTAAGCTCGAGGAATACAATTTTGAGATAGAGTATGTTAAAGGTAAAGATAACCAAGTTGCGGATGGGTTATCAAGAATGGAAACTTGCTACACCGAAAATGTAGAAAATCCCACCTGCATAGATGAAGCACATTGTAGTTATGGAAGTCAGAGACATTCAGGGTTTCGTCAAGATTTTCAAAGAACTTTCCTTAGAGTTCCTCTTCGAGGTCTCTTTAGACATTGGTGAGTTCCGCAAGGTTCTTTCTCTGGTTTGTGTATCAGGGACACTTAAGATGAGTTCCGAAAGGTTCTTTCTCTGGGAATTATCCAGAGACATTAAGGGTTTTCATATCGAATCCCAAAGGCCATTCCTCATAAGTGCTATGTAAAGTGGTCTAAATAATTTATTAAAATAATATTTTGTTAAACAATTCATTTTTTTTTATTTCCGGAAATGTGTCAAAACATAACTAAACCAACACGCACAAAATCGTCGAAGCTCTATGGGAGCCGCTTGTGCCACCGCCACCGCCCATGTCTGACTCCCTGTACTGAAACATGCACCAATAAACTATTAAAAACTTTTTAATATATTAAATTAATACATTAATTTTATACTGATCTTTATATGAGTTACGTCCGACACTCCACCTACATCCAACATCCCGTTACCCCGTACACGCCCCTTTGCCTAACGACATTCTTTTCAAAGCCATAACGTTTCCCACCATTTTTGCTTATCAGCAAAAACATATCCAACATCCCGTTACCCCTTACACGCCTCTTTACCTAACGGTATTTATTCCAAAGCCATAACGCTTTCCCACCATTTTTGCTCACCTAGCAAAACATAAATCAAACGGAAACACCCCCTTTCCCCACTAAGCCTACAAATAAATATAAATTAATATTCATATTTCACTTGATGCAAATGAAATATGAATTCTTTGTAAACAACTGCATTCCATTCTCGTGGGAATCATTTTCAACCTGATATATCCCGATACCTGGTGGAAGAATTCATGATAGATTTTAAGTCAGTCTTAATCCAACAACCTAATCGTGAGGTGCAGCCTAGCTGAAGACAGCGGCCTCCTTTTAGGATTTAATAATATAAAATATGTAATATTAAATTAAGAAAAATAATAATTACTTAAAAAATAATAAAAAAATATAAAAAATAATAAAGAAAAACATGTTTATGTATTTTTTTTTAAATCAAGCTTAAGATAAATCACATAAATGGCGCAGTCGGCAGTTCACGAGTACGCGTTGATTATTTGCGAAAAAAATAAAAACCGTGTTGAATTTTAATTCTTTAACTCGTGTGAACCTTAACACTTCGATCAAGGAGTAATGTTTCAAAAAATCCGAATAAGGATACACGAAAAAAATTACTAAAAGTGCGAACAAGTGCGATTCAAAAAAAAATTACTGAAAGTGCGAACAAGTGCGATTCAAAAAAAAAAAAAAATTACTGAAAGTGCGAACAAGTGCGATTCAGAAAAAAAAAATTACGGAAAGTGCGAACAAGTGCGATTCAAGAAAAAAAAAATTGCTGAAGTGTGCGATACAAAAAAAATCTCTGAACAGTGCGATTAAGTACGATTCAAAATAAAAAAAAAATTCTTTAAACGGTACGAACAAGTACAAATCAAAGTTATATACTTAACGATCTATGTGCAAAAAAAAAGTGATCCGTTGAACGATTGAAAATCAAATCTACAAAAAAAAATACAACAAAACAAAAGAAGAACAAAAAAAAAAACTTTTTGTTTTGATAAAAATATACTTTATGGACATAGAAGAACTATCAAATTTATTCCGTGACATAAAACTAAATAACAACATGACCGAATCAACATCAGCAGCAGAGCAGCGGCGGCAACAGCAGCAGCACACAACAACAGGAATGGTAACACCACCTTTGTCAATTAATATAGACCCCTTAAAATATTTAAACAATATAAACAAATATGATGGGAATAAGGAAAATTTATATAATTTTTTAGACTCTGTTGATAGAATATATCCAATTTTACGGAGATATGATGATGCTAGCCAGGTAATATTTTTTGAAGTTATAAAGGGAAAATTAATAGGCAAGGCTCGTGAAGCCCTAGAAATTAATAACTTTGTTCAAAAATGGGAAGAATTGAAACAAATATTCCTACAATATTTTAGTGATAGAAAATCAATTAAACAACTCTTTGATGACCTTAGATCTATTCAGTTTAAGACAAATAGCCATGACTTCTATAACGAAATAAAGATGATCTTACGTCGTCTTAATAATAAAGTAAGGATAACCTACCCAAATAATTTCTCACCAGTCGAGCAAAACTGCAAGGCAGCACTACGTATATTCATTAACAAATTGCCAGAACCTATGAGGGGTTTATTACATTGCAGACATCCAAACAATCTAGAAAACGCGATGCAAATATTATACGAAACAGGGTATGCGTATACTAGAAACAATGTTACAGACCAATTTAGGAATGATAACTCAGGACAATTTAGAACTAATAACACAATACAATACAAAAATAACTCAGGCCAATCTAGAACTAATAACACAGGACAATATAGGGACAACTCAAATCAATCTAGAACTAATAACACAGGACAATATAGGGACAACTTAAATCAATCTAGAACTAATAACACAGGACAATATAAGAACAACTCAGGACAATTTAGGACTGATAACACAAGACAATATCGAACTAATAACTCAAGTCAATACAAGACTAATAATTCAGGACACTACAATACTGATAATTCAGTTCAGTATAAGACTAATAACACAGAACCAATGGACATACTGTCCGCGTCATACCAAAGACAAATTAATAATATCCAGACCCAGGATTTTCAGGAAGAAAGCCCGCTAGCCGACTTCCCTATATAGTAGTTAAAACAAAAAATGACAAATACATATTAAGAATACTCATCGACACGGGGTCAGAAACGAGTATTCTAAATCCGGGGTTATGCCACCCAAAATGGCAAATGAAATTAGACAAACCATTTAAAGTAAAAACTGCAAGCTCAGACATTAACGTGAGCACCAAAATAAAAATGCCATTATTCAAAGAATTTGGCATGTTAAATAAAACAGCTGAATTCTTAGAACACAAGTTCCACGATACCTATGACGGTTTGATTGGAAATAATATCTTACTTCCACTCAAGGCTATTGTTGACTTTGGCAAAAAGGTCTTAATAGTACAGGATAAGAAAATTCCAATTTTCTTCAACGAAAATGAAGAAAACAAAAAAAGTGAACTCTGCGAAAAAGTAGATTCAAAAGTTAAAGTTAACTCAGATCACCAGAAGAACGAAGATTATGAAAATCTAATACCAGAAGTACTTACACACGAAATATATTATATACAAACAAATACAAATCCTATTATGGACCAAATAAGGGTTAATCACCTCAACGAGGAAGAGAAAAAAGGAGTCTTAAACCTTGTTTCTCGAACCGCTTTGATATTTTACCAAAAAGGTAACGACCTATCATTCACAAATGCGATCAAGCATCAAATAAAAACGGTGAATGAGATTCCTATTTATTCCAAAACATATAGATATCCAGAAGTACACAGAGTTGAAGTAAAGAAACAAATATCAGAAATGCTAAGACAAGGCATTATACGTCGGAGTAACTCGCCATACTCAGCTCCAATTTGGGTAGTACCCAAAAAGTTAGACGCATCAAACGAAAAGAAATGGAGGATAGTGGTAGATTATCGGAAACTCAATGACCTAACAATAGATGACAAATTTCCTATGCGCAACATGGACGAGATATTTGACAAACTAGGCAGAGCGCAATACTTTACAACGTTAGATCTCGCAAAAGGGTTCCATCAAATTGAAATTGCAAAAGAAGACATACCAAAAACTGCTTTCTCCACAGATGACCAACACTATGAATTTGTCCGTATGCCTTTTGGCCTTAAAAACGCACCGGCCACCTTTCAAAGGCTAATGAATTCAATACTTGCAGATTACATAGGAAAATATTGCTGGGTATACCTAGACGATATAATAATTTATTCAACTAGCCTTAGTGAACACCTTGTAGCATTAAACAAAATATTCCAGAGATTAAAAGAAGTAAATTTAAAAGTACAACTCGACAAATGCGAGTTTCTAAAAAAAGAAACAGAATTTTTGGGTCACATTGTAACAACAGAAGGTATAAAGCCGAACCCAAACAAAGTAGCCGCGATACAAGAATATAAACTACCAAAAACTTCTAAACAAATAAAATCTTTCTTGGGAATCACTGGGTATTATAGAAAATTTATTAGGGATTATTCAAAAATTGCAAAACCAATGACTTTCTATCTGAAGAAGAACGCAAAAATTGATATTACGAACCAAGAATACATTGACAGTTTCGAAAATCTCAAAAAATTGATAATCTCAGACCCAATCCTCCAATACCCAGATTTCAATAAAACATTTGTCTTAACGACAGACGCCTCAAATTTTGCCTTGGGCGCCGTCCTATCACAAAACAATCACCCTTTATGTTACGCGAGCAGGACGCTAAACGATCACGAAATTAAATATTCCACGATAGAAAAAGAACTGCTGGCGATAGTATGGGCCACGCAATACTTCAGACCCTATCTCTACGGTAAGAAATTCACAGTTCAAACTGATCACCGTCCACTTGTTTGGTTGAGTTCTCTTAAAGAACCCAATATAAAACTTCAGAGGTGGAAAATTAAGCTCGAGGAATACAATTTTGAGATAGAGTATGTTAAAGGTAAAGATAACCAAGTTGCGGATGGGTTATCAAGAATGGAAACTTGCTACACCGAAAATGTAGAAAATCCCACCTGCATAGATGAAGCACATTGTAGTTATGGAAGTCAGAGACATTCAGGGTTTCGTCAAGATTTTCAAAGAACTTTCCTTAGAGTTCCTCTTCGAGGTCTCTTTAGACATTGGTGAGTTCCGCAAGGTTCTTTCTCTGGTTTGTGTATCAGGGACACTTAAGATGAGTTCCGAAAGGTTCTTTCTCTGGGAATTATCCAGA
Organism: Meliscaeva auricollis; assembly: GCA_948107695.1. Lineage (NCBI taxonomy): Eukaryota > Metazoa > Arthropoda > Insecta > Diptera > Syrphidae > Meliscaeva > Meliscaeva auricollis. The sequence goes on along the minus strand of OX403620.1, from coordinate 4,336,150 downwards.
GACATTAAGGGTTTTCATATCGAATCCCAAAGGCCATTCCTCATAAGTGCTATGTAAAGTGGTCTAAATAATTTATTAAAATAATATTTTGTTAAACAATTCATTTTTTTTTATTTCCGGAAATGTGTCAAAACATAACTAAACCAACACGCACAAAATCGTCGAAGCTCTATGGGAGCCGCTTGTGCCACCGCCACCGCCCATGTCTGACTCCCTGTACTGAAACATGCACCAATAAACTATTAAAAACTTTTTAATATATTAAATTAATACATTAATTTTATACTGATCTTTATATGAGTTACGTCCGACACTCCACCTACATCCAACATCCCGTTACCCCGTACACGCCCCTTTGCCTAACGACATTCTTTTCAAAGCCATAACGTTTCCCACCATTTTTGCTTATCAGCAAAAACATATCCAACATCCCGTTACCCCTTACACGCCTCTTTACCTAACGGTATTTATTCCAAAGCCATAACGCTTTCCCACCATTTTTGCTCACCTAGCAAAACATAAATCAAACGGAAACACCCCCTTTCCCCACTAAGCCTACAAATAAATATAAATTAATATTCATATTTCACTTGATGCAAATGAAATATGAATTCTTTGTAAACAACTGCATTCCATTCTCGTGGGAATCATTTTCAACCTGATATATCCCGATACCTGGTGGAAGAATTCATGATAGATTTTAAGTCAGTCTTAATCCAACAACCTAATCGTGAGGTGCAGCCTAGCTGAAGACAGCGGCCTCCTTTTAGGATTTAATAATATAAAATATGTAATATTAAATTAAGAAAAATAATAATTACTTAAAAAATAATAAAAAAATATAAAAAATAATAAAGAAAAACATGTTTATGTATTTTTTTTTAAATCAAGCTTAAGATAAATCACATAAATGGCGCAGTCGGCAGTTCACGAGTACGCGTTGATTATTTGCGAAAAAAATAAAAACCGTGTTGAATTTTAATTCTTTAACTCGTGTGAACCTTAACACTTCGGTCAAGGAGTAATGTTTCAAAAAATCCGAATAAGGATACACGAAAAAAATTACTAAAAGTGCGAACAAGTGCGATTCAAAAAAAAATTACTGAAAGTGCGAACAAGTGCGATTCAAAAAAAAAAAAAAATTACTGAAAGTGCGAACAAGTGCGATTCAGAAAAAAAAAATTACGGAAAGTGCGAACAAGTGCGATTCAAGAAAAAAAAAATTGCTGAAGTGTGCGATACAAAAAAAATCTCTGAACAGTGCGATTAAGTACGATTCAAAATAAAAAAAAAATTCTTTAAACGGTACGAACAAGTACAAATCAAAGTTATATACTTAACGATCTATGTGCAAAAAAAAAGTGATCCGTTGAACGATTGAAAATCAAATCTACAAAAAAAAATACAACAAAACAAAAGAAGAACAAAAAAAAAAAACTTTTTGTTTTGATAAAAATATACTTTATGGACATAGAAGAACTATCAAATTTATTCCGTGACATAAAACTAAATAACAACATGACCGAATCAACATCAGCAGCAGAGCAGCGGCGGCAACAGCAGCAGCACACAACAACAGGAATGGTAACACCACCTTTGTCAATTAATATAGACCCCTTAAAATATTTAAACAATATAAACAAATATGATGGGAATAAGGAAAATTTATATAATTTTTTAGACTCTGTTGATAGAATATATCCAATTTTACGGAGATATGATGATGCTAGCCAGGTAATATTTTTTGAAGTTATAAAGGGAAAATTAATAGGCAAGGCTCGTGAAGCCCTAGAAATTAATAACTTTGTTCAAAAATGGGAAGAATTGAAACAAATATTCCTACAATATTTTAGTGATAGAAAATCAATTAAACAACTCTTTGATGACCTTAGATCTATTCAGTTTAAGACAAATAGCCATGACTTCTATAACGAAATAAAGATGATCTTACGTCGTCTTAATAATAAAGTAAGGATAACCTACCCAAATAATTTCTCACCAGTCGAGCAAAACTGCAAGGCAGCACTACGTATATTCATTAACAAATTGCCAGAACCTATGAGGGGTTTATTACATTGCAGACATCCAAACAATCTAGAAAACGCGATGCAAATATTATACGAAACAGGGTATGCGTATACTAGAAACAATGTTACAGACCAATTTAGGAATGATAACTCAGGACAATTTAGAACTAATAACACAATACAATACAAAAATAACTCAGGCCAATCTAGAACTAATAACACAGGACAATATAGGGACAACTCAAATCAATCTAGAACTAATAACACAGGACAATATAGGGACAACTTAAATCAATCTAGAACTAATAACACAGGACAATATAAGAACAACTCAGGACAATTTAGGACTGATAACACAAGACAATATCGAACTAATAACTCAAGTCAATACAAGACTAATAATTCAGGACACTACAATACTGATAATTCAGTTCAGTATAAGACTAATAACACAGAACCAATGGACATACTGTCCGCGTCATACCAAAGACAAATTAATAATATCCAGACCCAGGATTTTCAGGAAGAAAGCCCGCTAGCCGACTTCCCTATATAGTAGTTAAAACAAAAAATGACAAATACATATTAAGAATACTCATCGACACGGGGTCAGAAACGAGTATTCTAAATCCGGGGTTATGCCACCCAAAATGGCAAATGAAATTAGACAAACCATTTAAAGTAAAAACTGCAAGCTCAGACATTAACGTGAGCACCAAAATAAAAATGCCATTATTCAAAGAATTTGGCATGTTAAATAAAACAGCTGAATTCTTAGAACACAAGTTCCACGATACCTATGACGGTTTGATTGGAAATAATATCTTACTTCCACTCAAGGCTATTGTTGACTTTGGCAAAAAGGTCTTAATAGTACAGGATAAGAAAATTCCAATTTTCTTCAACGAAAATGAAGAAAACAAAAAAAGTGAACTCTGCGAAAAAGTAGATTCAAAAGTTAAAGTTAACTCAGATCACCAGAAGAACGAAGATTATGAAAATCTAATACCAGAAGTACTTACACACGAAATATATTATATACAAACAAATACAAATCCTATTATGGACCAAATAAGGGTTAATCACCTCAACGAGGAAGAGAAAAAAGGAGTCTTAAACCTTGTTTCTCGAACCGCTTTGATATTTTACCAAAAAGGTAACGACCTATCATTCACAAATGCGATCAAGCATCAAATAAAAACGGTGAATGAGATTCCTATTTATTCCAAAACATATAGATATCCAGAAGTACACAGAGTTGAAGTAAAGAAACAAATATCAGAAATGCTAAGACAAGGCATTATACGTCGGAGTAACTCGCCATACTCAGCTCCAATTTGGGTAGTACCCAAAAAGTTAGACGCATCAAACGAAAAGAAATGGAGGATAGTGGTAGATTATCGGAAACTCAATGACGTAACAATAGATGACAAATTTCCTATGCGCAACATGGACGAGATATTTGACAAACTAGGCAGAGCGCAATACTTTACAACGTTAGATCTCGCAAAAGGGTTCCATCAAATTGAAATTGCAAAAGAAGACATACCAAAAACTGCTTTCTCCACAGATGACCAACACTATGAATTTGTCCGTATGCCTTTTGGCCTTAAAAACGCACCGGCCACCTTTCAAAGGCTAATGAATTCAATACTTGCAGATTACATAGGAAAATATTGCTGGGTATACCTAGACGATATAATAATTTATTCAACTAGCCTTAGTGAACACCTTGTAGCATTAAACAAAATATTCCAGAGATTAAAAGAAGTAAATTTAAAAGTACAACTCGACAAATGCGAGTTTCTAAAAAAAGAAACAGAATTTTTGGGTCACATTGTAACAACAGAAGGTATAAAGCCGAACCCAAACAAAGTAGCCGCGATACAAGAATATAAACTACCAAAAACTTCTAAACAAATAAAATCTTTCTTGGGAATCACTGGGTATTATAGAAAATTTATTAGGGATTATTCAAAAATTGCAAAACCAATGACTTTCTATCTGAAGAAGAACGCAAAAATTGATATTACGAACCAAGAATACATTGACAGTTTCGAAAATCTCAAAAAATTGATAATCTCAGACCCAATCCTCCAATACCCAGATTTCAATAAAACATTTGTCTTAACGACAGACGCCTCAAATTTTGCCTTGGGCGCCGTCCTATCACAAAACAATCACCCTTTATGTTACGCGAGCAGGACGCTAAACGATCACGAAATTAAATATTCCACGATAGAAAAAGAACTGCTGGCGATAGTATGGGCCACGCAATACTTCAGACCCTATCTCTACGGTAAGAAATTCACAGTTCAAACTGATCACCGTCCACTTGTTTGGTTGAGTTCTCTTAAAGAACCCAATATAAAACTTCAGAGGTGGAAAATTAAGCTCGAGGAATACAATTTTGAGATAGAGTATGTTAAAGGTAAAGATAACCAAGTTGCGGATGGGTTATCAAGAATGGAAACTTGCTACACCGAAAATGTAGAAAATCCCACCTGCATAGATGAAGCACATTGTAGTTATGGAAGTCAGAGACATTCAGGGTTTCGTCAAGATTTTCAAAGAACTTTCCTTAGAGTTCCTCTTCGAGGTCTCTTTAGACATTGGTGAGTTCCGCAAGGTTCTTTCTCTGGTTTGTGTATCAGGGACACTTAAGATGAGTTCCGAAAGGTTCTTTCTCTGGGAATTATCCAGAGACATTAAGGGTTTTCATATCGAATCCCAAAGGCCATTCCTCATAAGTGCTATGTAAAGTGGTCTAAATAATTTATTAAAATAATATTTTGTTAAACAATTCATTTTTTTTTATTTCCGGAAATGTGTCAAAACATAACTAAACCAACACGCACAAAATCGTCGAAGCTCTATGGGAGCCGCTTGTGCCACCGCCACCGCCCATGTCTGACTCCCTGTACTGAAACATGCACCAATAAACTATTAAAAACTTTTTAATATATTAAATTAATACATTAATTTTATACTGATCTTTATATGAGTTACGTCCGACACTCCACCTACATCCAACATCCCGTTACCCCGTACACGCCCCTTTGCCTAACGACATTCTTTTCAAAGCCATAACGTTTCCCACCATTTTTGCTTATCAGCAAAAACATATCCAACATCCCGTTACCCCTTACACGCCTCTTTACCTAACGGTATTTATTCCAAAGCCATAACGCTTTCCCACCATTTTTGCTCACCTAGCAAAACATAAATCAAACGGAAACACCCCCTTTCCCCACTAAGCCTACAAATAAATATAAATTAATATTCATATTTCACTTGATGCAAATGAAATATGAATTCTTTGTAAACAACTGCATTCCATTCTCGTGGGAATCATTTTCAACCTGATATATCCCGATACCTGGTGGAAGAATTCATGATAGATTTTAAGTCAGTCTTAATCCAACAACCTAATCGTGAGGTGCAGCCTAGCTGAAGACAGCGGCCTCCTTTTAGGATTTAATAATATAAAATATGTAATATTAAATTAAGAAAAATAATAATTACTTAAAAAATAATAAAAAAATATAAAAAATAATAAAGAAAAACATGTTTATGTATTTTTTTTTAAATCAAGCTTAAGATAAATCACATAAATGGCGCAGTCGGCAGTTCACGAGTACGCGTTGATTATTTGCGAAAAAAATAAAAACCGTGTTGAATTTTAATTCTTTAACTCGTGTGAACCTTAACACTTCGATCAAGGAGTAATGTTTCAAAAAATCCGAATAAGGATACACGAAAAAAATTACTAAAAGTGCGAACAAGTGCGATTCAAAAAAAAATTACTGAAAGTGCGAACAAGTGCGATTCAAAAAAAAAAAAAAATTACTGAAAGTGCGAACAAGTGCGATTCAGAAAAAAAAAATTACGGAAAGTGCGAACAAGTGCGATTCAAGAAAAAAAAAATTGCTGAAGTGTGCGATACAAAAAAAATCTCTGAACAGTGCGATTAAGTACGATTCAAAATAAAAAAAAAATTCTTTAAACGGTACGAACAAGTACAAATCAAAGTTATATACTTAACGATCTATGTGCAAAAAAAAAGTGATCCGTTGAACGATTGAAAATCAAATCTACAAAAAAAAATACAACAAAACAAAAGAAGAACAAAAAAAAAAACTTTTTGTTTTGATAAAAATATACTTTATGGACATAGAAGAACTATCAAATTTATTCCGTGACATAAAACTAAATAACAACATGACCGAATCAACATCAGCAGCAGAGCAGCGGCGGCAACAGCAGCAGCACACAACAACAGGAATGGTAACACCACCTTTGTCAATTAATATAGACCCCTTAAAATATTTAAACAATATAAACAAATATGATGGGAATAAGGAAAATTTATATAATTTTTTAGACTCTGTTGATAGAATATATCCAATTTTACGGAGATATGATGATGCTAGCCAGGTAATATTTTTTGAAGTTATAAAGGGAAAATTAATAGGCAAGGCTCGTGAAGCCCTAGAAATTAATAACTTTGTTCAAAAATGGGAAGAATTGAAACAAATATTCCTACAATATTTTAGTGATAGAAAATCAATTAAACAACTCTTTGATGACCTTAGATCTATTCAGTTTAAGACAAATAGCCATGACTTCTATAACGAAATAAAGATGATCTTACGTCGTCTTAATAATAAAGTAAGGATAACCTACCCAAATAATTTCTCACCAGTCGAGCAAAACTGCAAGGCAGCACTACGTATATTCATTAACAAATTGCCAGAACCTATGAGGGGTTTATTACATTGCAGACATCCAAACAATCTAGAAAACGCGATGCAAATATTATACGAAACAGGGTATGCGTATACTAGAAACAATGTTACAGACCAATTTAGGAATGATAACTCAGGACAATTTAGAACTAATAACACAATACAATACAAAAATAACTCAGGCCAATCTAGAACTAATAACACAGGACAATATAGGGACAACTCAAATCAATCTAGAACTAATAACACAGGACAATATAGGGACAACTTAAATCAATCTAGAACTAATAACACAGGACAATATAAGAACAACTCAGGACAATTTAGGACTGATAACACAAGACAATATCGAACTAATAACTCAAGTCAATACAAGACTAATAATTCAGGACACTACAATACTGATAATTCAGTTCAGTATAAGACTAATAACACAGAACCAATGGACATACTGTCCGCGTCATACCAAAGACAAATTAATAATATCCAGACCCAGGATTTTCAGGAAGAAAGCCCGCTAGCCGACTTCCCTATATAGTAGTTAAAACAAAAAATGACAAATACATATTAAGAATACTCATCGACACGGGGTCAGAAACGAGTATTCTAAATCCGGGGTTATGCCACCCAAAATGGCAAATGAAATTAGACAAACCATTTAAAGTAAAAACTGCAAGCTCAGACATTAACGTGAGCACCAAAATAAAAATGCCATTATTCAAAGAATTTGGCATGTTAAATAAAACAGCTGAATTCTTAGAACACAAGTTCCACGATACCTATGACGGTTTGATTGGAAATAATATCTTACTTCCACTCAAGGCTATTGTTGACTTTGGCAAAAAGGTCTTAATAGTACAGGATAAGAAAATTCCAATTTTCTTCAACGAAAATGAAGAAAACAAAAAAAGTGAACTCTGCGAAAAAGTAGATTCAAAAGTTAAAGTTAACTCAGATCACCAGAAGAACGAAGATTATGAAAATCTAATACCAGAAGTACTTACACACGAAATATATTATATACAAACAAATACAAATCCTATTATGGACCAAATAAGGGTTAATCACCTCAACGAGGAAGAGAAAAAAGGAGTCTTAAACCTTGTTTCTCGAACCGCTTTGATATTTTACCAAAAAGGTAACGACCTATCATTCACAAATGCGATCAAGCATCAAATAAAAACGGTGAATGAGATTCCTATTTATTCCAAAACATATAGATATCCAGAAGTACACAGAGTTGAAGTAAAGAAACAAATATCAGAAATGCTAAGACAAGGCATTATACGTCGGAGTAACTCGCCATACTCAGCTCCAATTTGGGTAGTACCCAAAAAGTTAGACGCATCAAACGAAAAGAAATGGAGGATAGTGGTAGATTATCGGAAACTCAATGACGTAACAATAGATGACAAATTTCCTATGCGCAACATGGATGAGATATTTGACAAACTAGGCAGAGCGCAATACTTTACAACGTTAGATCTCGCAAAAGGGTTCCATCAAATTGAAATTGCAAAAGAAGACATACCAAAAACTGCTTTCTCCACAGATGACCAACACTATGAATTTGTCCGTATGCCTTTTGGCCTTAAAAACGCACCGGCCACCTTTCAAAGGCTAATGAATTCAATACTTGCAGATTACATAGGAAAATATTGCTGGGTATACCTAGACGATATAATAATTTATTCAACTAGCCTTAGTGAACACCTTGTAGCATTAAACAAAATATTCCAGAGATTAAAAGAAGTAAATTTAAAAGTACAACTCGACAAATGCGAGTTTCTAAAAAAAGAAACAGAATTTTTGGGTCACATTGTAACAACAGAAGGTATAAAGCCGAACCCAAACAAAGTAGCCGCGATACAAGAAAAAGAAGGATCGTTATAGAAATGAAAAAGTTCAATGAAAAACTAATGATAGATATTATGAAAAGATTCATTCCTCCCAAAGGAATAGTCGGAGTTTTTTCAAGACATGACCATTTACTCGCCAAATTTCAAGATATTTACGTAAAATACTTTAGTAAAAATAAACTTTTAAGAGTTATTAAGTGCAGTAAATTTTTGGGAGATTTAGAGGACGAAGAAAAAGTCCTTAACGTTATAAACAGTACACATAAAGCCTTTAATCATCGCGGAGTAAAGGAAACTTACGCAGAAATCAAAAACGTATATTATAGCCCAAATCTTATAACTGCGAGATTTGCAATAAAAGTAAATACGAAAGATCACCATATAAAATTCCTTTAAAGATCACAGAAACAGCCGAAAGACCCAACCAAATTATCCACATAGACATTTGGTACGCGAACATAAACCTCATGTATGTCACGATGATAGACAAATTCACAAAACACGTTACTGTATATGAGATAAAACATAGAACATGGTTAGCACTACTTAATGCTTTAAAAAATAGATTAACAAATTTTGGTTCCCCAGACAAAATTGTCACCGATGGTGAAACAGGTTTCTCTTCATTGGTAATTAAAGAATTTCTTAAAGAGAAAAACGTCCAATTACATATCACAACCCCATATCAAAAAACAGGTAACTCTGATATAGAACGATTTCACTCGACTTTGAATGAACATATTCGTACATTTTCTGCTGATAAAAATAACAAGAATACTTTACGTAATAAAGTGCTAAACGCAGTTGCAATCCATAACAACACCATCCACTCCACTACTAAAAAGAAACCCATAGATTTCCTAAACGGAAATATCCCTAACACAGAATATCCTAGAATCATAGAATAAGTGACTAAAAACAAAGAAAAATATATCAATAGGATAAATAACAATAGAGAAGATATAGACCTGACCCAAGACAAACATACTTATTTAAAAAATAGAGTCAGTAACAAACTAAAACCAGTCCACTTAAAATCAGACCCGATTATTGTAAATAAATATTATGTACAAAACGAAAAAGGAAGTAAATTTTATAAGACTCAAGTAAAAAGAAAATATAAATATGAACAATGAAATTCAAATTGTTTATTTCCAGAAATTTTTTATCATGCTTTTAATAACACTAATAACAAAGACAATTGGACAAACAATTGACGTATACAACTTAAACTCTGGAAACGGGTTTACAACAATCAAAGACAAAAAAATACCAGTAATTACAGAATATACAAAAATACTTCATAGCATTAATCTTACTTCATGGACCGAGAACTTAGACATAATTGAACACAACATTAATAAACTTAACCTCAAGAACGATTACCCTACTATGAAACATGACTTTTTACTACTGGCAAGAGAAATAGAAAATTTATTAAGACACGATCATCATAAACAAAGACGAGGTTTATTCAATATAGCTGGTAAAGGTTTAAAATACCTAGCAGGAACTATGGATTATGAAGATGAGCTTGAAATCAGGAAAAGTTTAGAGATAAATAAAAATAACAATGCAAACTTAATCAATGGCCTTAACGATCAAATTAAAATAAATTCACATTTTAATGAAGCGATAGAAAATATTACGAAACACATTAATAGTCAACAACTAGAAATAAAGAATCAGATCTTAAATTTGGGAAATGCAATAAATAAAGAAATTTCACAAATAACCAAAATGCAACAAGCATTTAGAATTCAGTATGACATTCAGTTATTAAGGGAACAAGTGAGGAAAGCTAAAGACAATCTTCTTCTGAGTCAATTAGGAGTTTTAGGGAAAGATATTCTACCAACAGAAGAAATATCAAAATTTAACGTAACAATAGACAAATTATCACTAGTAAAAAGTTCCGTTTTTATCCACGAAAACCAAGTTATATTTGTTCTCCTGATTCCAAATTATTCAACAGCAAATTTTTATAAAATACTTTTAGAACCAATTCCTAATCAAGACAACCTTGAAATAGTAACACCTTATGTAAACTTTATAAGAGACGATAATGTTAATTATGAATATGTAAATGGAACCATAAAATTTGAAGATTTAAAGATTATAAAGGAAGAAAATACAACATGTAAATTCATAATAAACAAAAATATGGAAGTAAAACAATTGACAAATAACATTGTAATCTTGAAAAATATGCCAAAAACTTTAATTGAACATAATTGTAACAATTTCAAAATCGAGATTAAAGGAAATTATGTTATTAAATTTGAAAATTGTATAATAAAAATTAATAATATTAAGTATGAAAACTTTATATACTATGAAAACTTTGTAATCCCAAATTTAAATAATGTTAAAGTTAAAACAATTGACATGAATTTTTTCACTGCAGAAATACACGCGAAAAATATTGAAAATCGGAAATTTATTGAAAAATTAAAATTTAACTATAAAACGAATACTAGCATACATTATGGCTTTAACTTTTTTATTTTGTCTTTAATAACCGCGTTTTTTATAATTTTCTTCAAAAGAAGAGTTAACAGAATTAAAATTAATATCAAAAATAATGATTCTTCGGAGAAGAATCTTAAGGAGGGAGGAGTCCGACACTCCACCTACATCCAACATCCCGTTACCCCGTACACGCCCCTTTGCCTAACGACATTCTTTTCAAAGCCATAACGTTTCCCACCATACATATCCAACATCCCGTTACCCCTTACACGCCTCTTTACCTAACGGTATTTATTCCAAAGCCATAACGCTTTCCCACCATTTTTGCTCACCTAGCAAAACATAAATCAAACGGAAACACCCCCTTTCCCCACTAAGCCTACAAATAAATATAAATTAATATTCATATTTCACTTGATGCAAATGAAATATGAATACTTTGTAAACAACTGCATTCCATTCTCTTGGGAATCATTTTCAACCTGATAGATATATCCCGATACCTGGTGGAAGAATTCATGATAGATTTTAAGTCAGTCTTAATCCAACAACCTAATCGTGAGGTGCAGCCTAGCTGAAGACAGCGGCCTCCTTTTAGGATTTAATAATATAAAATATGTAATATTAAATTAAGAAAAAAAATAATTACTTAATAAATAATAAAAAAATATAAAAAAAAATAAAGAAAAACATGTTTATGTGTTTTTTTTTTAAATCAAACATAAGATAAATCACATAAATTATGCAATCAAAATAAAATTTTATTTACAAAATAAAAACAAATCATTTCAGGAAAAAAAAAATTTTTGTCTTTCTCTTTTTTGCAAATGGCGGCCCACATTTTTAAATCCTTTTTTTCGACTCTGGATGTGGAGTGGTAGATTTTGAATCTACTAATTTAAACCGAAAGCAACGAAAACGGCAAAACGATTTACTAAGTTTCTTGTGGAACGTACGATCGCTCTATAGAGCTCGAGCTGCTCAGCAGCTAGCCGATGCCCTGTCAAAATATAACAGCCCTATTCTGCAGTTTTGAGGCTCACAGGTCACAATTTTTTGTGAGGTTTCTTATGAGGCGGTCACAATTTCGTATTCTGTTTAAGCCCTCACAAGAAAACTCACCACAAGAAGGTGATTTTGTTATTGTGAGGTTGGCCAGCTAATTTTTGAAAACTAACTGTTTAAAAAAAAAAAAAACATTTGGCGGAATTAAAAATTGACAAAAACACAACACATAGGAAGTAAATAATTATAATGAATTCTATTGGTAAGCAAATTCGTTTAGACATTGATGTTTATGTTTAATAATTATTATTTTATATTCTAGATGATCAGAAAATAAAACGAGAGTACGGGAGCAGCTCGAACATTTTATAGATTTTGTTCAGAGAAAAACCGAACTCCTAGCAAACAAAAACGACCCTACAAACCCTCAGCGGGTGTAGAGTTAATTAGCTGAAGGTTTGAATGCAATGGGATGTCCCGTAAGACCAGCGTTTAATGGAAAGAGGTAAGACTAATACATTTTTACTTGCGATATAGGTACTATATATCAAGTTATGCATTCGTACAAAAAAAAAAGTTGAGATAACATTTTTCCATGACATTACGATCGTAGAGAATGCTAAAAAAGTAGGTCCCGGAAGTCCGTCTGTCTGTCTGTCTATCAGTCTGTCAGTCTGTCAGTCTGTCAGTCTGTCTGTATAAGGAGCTACAGCCTAAACGGATGGACCGATTGACTTCAAACTTGGTATGTAGCATTTTTTGGAGACTCTCCAGAGGGTTTTTTTGGAATTAATTTTTTTTTGACCAAAAATAACGGTACTTGTCATATACCGATTTTCGTTCAGTTGAAATTGCTCAAAAACGGCTCAAACGATTTTGTTTAAAAAAATCAAGTATAAGTTTTAAGACAAGGTCTATTTTCTGAACAAAATTTTCTTTGAAAATCATTATTAACGGTACCTGCCATAGTACCGTTTTTTTAAATTCTGATTTTCTCCTTCATGACTCAATCAATTTCAACCATTTTTTTTACATGAATGCTTTTAAGTTGCCGTAAAAATATTTAGTAAAAAAAATTTCGAAAATTATTTTTTTGGATTTTTAAAAAATGTTTGAAATTTTTTTTGAAAAATCATTTTTTCTAAAACTATTCAATATTTTTTTTCAAATTTTAGTTTTTAGATGTTGATAAATAATATCTTAAAAATGCCGTAAAAATATTTAGTAAAAAAAATTTCGAAAATTATTTTTTTGGATTTTTAAAAAATGTTTGAAAATTTTTTTGAAAAATCATTTTTTCTAAAACTATTCAATATTTTTTTTCAAATTTTAGTTTTTAGATGTTGATAAATACTATCTTAAAAATGGCGTACCAATTTTTTTTATAAAAGTACTTGCAAAATTTTATATGGAAAAAATAGTTTTTTTAAAAAATGGCTCTAACGATTTTCAAATTTTTTTTTCCAAAAATGTATCATTATAGAAGAAATCAAATTGAGTACTTTGTTTTGAGGTTAAACTCATTTAAGAAGTTGTTTTAGTCATTTGAAAATCGAATTTAATGCTTTTTTAATTGTTTTTTTTCTAAAACTGCATTTACAATTTTTTAATTAAATGGGCTTAGCATAAATAGTAACTTTATCTACAAGAGCAAGTACGTGCCACCAAGTCGTGCATTTTATTTAAGCATGCACTTGGAATGAAGTGATTCCAAAGATATACTACTCCATAAAATTTTCAGAATTTATATTTCGAGTTTCGGAAAAGTGAAGAGTGAAATGGTTTTAGGTGTATTTTTGGAACGGCTTGCTCTATAGGAACATGGTTGATACCTTTTTGAAAACTGCTCTTGATGTGTTAAAAGACAGTATCAATATCCAATGAAAATACCAAATTGTGATTGTACTCGGATGACAAAGGGCAGTAAACTGTTTTGGTCGTCATGTGGTTTGAGTTCCACAAAGTTTTTGGAAAACGAAAAAATTTAATGAAAGTTGTGTTTTGAATTGTCTTAGCATTCTCCTTCGCTGCAATCTAAGTCATTTATTTAAAAAAATATTTATTTACCTTTGTTTATATGTATGTAAATTCTTACTTTTTATTTCTCGATGAAACTTCTTCCAAAAGATTTGTATCACAATCAGATTCAATTCCATATTATTTCTTATATTGATATTGTTGTTTTGTCAAGTACGTGAGTTGTGATCTGCCAAGGACCAGATCGTAATTTTCAAGTTTTTATGGGGCTCACAAGTTGTGAGGTTTTTGCCAGAATACGAAAAAAGTCACAAAATCGAATTCACCTCGAGTTATCAGGTAATTGTGACTTGTGATCCATCAGTGAGGTTGAAAGAATAAGGCTGTAAAGCTGACATAACAGCACTTCAAGAAATAAGATGGACGGGGAATGGTGTTTTACAGAAGAAAGAATATGACTTATATTACAGCTGTCATACAAAACACCATGTGCTCGGGGTAGGCTTCCTAGTCAGCGAAAAAATTAAGTCTACCATCATCGGCTTTAACGCTATAAGGCTATGCACTAGGCCGGAGTGAATTTGAACTTTTTTTTTTTTTTTTAATTTTCGTATGCCTATGGTACTGAAAGTTGAATTTGGGTTTTTCTTAACTATACCACAAGTTTTAAGCGAAAAAAAATTATGTTCTAAGGTTCCTCTATTCGAAAACAAAAACACCCTTTCAATCGTATATTCCTTACTATTAAAACAGAAGCTTTGTATAACGTGTTTAAAAAAAATAACATTTTAATAAAGAAAATATCTTAAAATTACATTTGGAATGCAAAAAAAAAAATAAATTACATGTTTTATTTTAAAAAAAATAATCATTCTCCAAACTGGTCCCCTGGAAATAATAATTTAAAACATCATTCAAATTATATTGATAATGAAAAAATTGCTTAATTTACCTTGCACGATTATGCCAATAGGTGTTATATTTAATTTATGTTTTGGGTGTGGGGTTCAGTTTACAAAAATAATTTTGAATCTAGAATAACATTTGTATCAAGTAAAGAAACATTTCAACTACAAAATTTTATTTACCGAACAAGGTAAGAAAAGATCGATCAATTTTCTAAAGCCTTAACAAATTCCTTCTTTGTTTCAAATTTTGGCAACAGCTTTCGAGATGAGATTCTAGCTTTTATAAATCCATCTCTGGATTCTCGGCCACACACTGAAGCAGAAGCTTCTGTCACCAGCTTGATGCATCTTTCGACTGCTTGAGTATGACAAGGATATTTGGATATCTCTATATTTTCAGGAACATTTTCAACCATAGAGCGTAAATCGTCATCTGATATCGTTTTAGTAAAAGGTGGTTCGGTGATTTTAACTGTAGTCCATTTTATTAGATCGATGTAATTATCGGCATCGAAATTTATTTTTGGGATCTTAAACTGTCGGATTTCATTCATGTTCCTACCTTGTATTTCCACTCTGCTTTTCAAAATCCTTCTAAGGCCTAACTCCCGAACATGTCTTCGGCTATCAGCTAACATAGCAAGTAAAATATTTTCTGGATGGCAAAAATGTGAGTTACGCTCTATTACCGGATGAACTATTGCCTTAAGGTTTTTGGGTAGATATTTTGATGCTTTTACTAGGGCTAAAATGTGTTTTGGTCTATCCAAAGAAGATGGTTTGGTTTTAATTTGAAACCAAACAAACGCATACACTTTTATTATGTATGTAGCCAGAACCATTAACTCCTTTGAAGGTTTTTAAGTTGCTACATACAATCGTAGAATCCTGTTAGCTGTTGTAAGACACCTTGAATGAGACATTTTTCCTGGCTGCCGGTTTGCAAGTTCTGAAACTACATTCCCATTAGAAACTGCCTCACACATTTCATATAGATATTTCTGATCCGAGCTTAAATTTTCGATAGCTATCGGAGGCAGTTCTACCCTTATCTTTTCAAAAACTTGAATTGGTAAACTATCGCAGCTCTCAAGAGCTTTTCCTAGCACTCCAGAAAAGCCTTTTGGGTCATTTGTTTTGCCATCAACATGTGCCATTAAATGACGAAGGGGGAGTTCATTTAAATGGAGTAAGCAAATAAACAAATGAACTGGCTTACCAATGGCTGCTTCGAGCTGACATACAATACCATTTTTGGATCCAGTGTTAACAATAGTTCCATCGCATCCAACCGCTTTAATTTCTTCCATATTAACACACAGCATGTTTTTTATAAATTCAATTATGCTTGAAGATATTGTTTTAGCATTCCCGCAAGATGGAGTAACATGCCCTAGATACTGTCCTCCTGGCTCAGAAACAAGAACAATATGTTCTTCCACTAAAATCTTTCGATGTGTTCTGGCCCCAATTGTTTCCAAAATCATAGTTTTGTCTTTCCGACCGTCAAAGTATAAGCCTGTTATATTTTCAATTCGACATTGAAGATTTTGACGTAATTTTTGTCTTTCTCGTCTTATTTTACTCCTGTCAATTACTTTTGACGAATCTAGCTTGGAAACGACACCAATGTCTTGTAAAAGAGAACTTACCAAAATTGAACAAATGAGCCCTTCTTTGATTTTATATTTTTTTTTTAATTGCTTTGTATTTTTCATTGTATGTTTTAATTTTATGTAAAATCTGCTGATCTGATACAACAGGCAGAGATGCTTTTAGACACACATTTTTTAAATGAAGCAGTAATTTGGAACACACTTCGGAAGCACTTGGATCATATCCTTTCTGTTTTTCCTTCAATGCACTTCTAACGAACAAAAACGCTTTCATTTCATCACTGTATGTAAGTTGGAAGAACATTGGTTTTAAGTTTGGAGGGTGCTCCAAAAACTTCACACTCGGGTTCCCTTCGCGTTTTTGGCATTTTCACAGTTTAGAATCAAAATAACCGGCACTCACAAATAAAAATATATGTAAATACAATGTCGAGACAAATAGGAAAAGTCAAATCGAGAAAATAAAAATAAAAAAACAATGAGACAGGCCAAGGAGAACTAGATTAAAATTAAAATTATAACGGCCACTTTCAATTCCTTATACTTTCATTCAAATCGTTATCGCCGCAGTTTAGATGCAATATTTTTATTACTATCGAGGACATCCGGAGAGGGGGAAACGGAAAAAATTTCACTCCACCCTACTATGCACCCTTCGCGTGCGAGGCAAAATTTACGAACATCAGCCTCATTAACGTTCACGGACCTACGGAGGAGTCCTCAAACGAAGAAAAAGAGACTTACTACGAACAAGTCAAGAGGGCCCTCAATGCCTGCTCATAATATGACGTCAAAATCATCCTTGGGGGTCGGGAGCCGGTATTCAGGCATTACGCAGGCACCCATAGTTTGCATGAGAACACTAATGACAATGGACATCGAGTCTTAGAATTGGCAGCATCGAAGAACATGGTCGTTGCGAGTACCAGGTTCCCGCGTAAAGATATCTACAAAGCCACCTGGGTATCACCTGATGGAGTCACTCGTAACCAAATAGACCACGTGTTGATAGACCGTTCCCACTACTCGCACTTGATGACGGTACGAACGTGCCGAGGTGCCAATATCGACTCGGATCACTATCTTGTTGGTATGGTTTTCCGAGGGCGGATTTCCTGGCGGAGACGCATTGCATCCGCCGATCAGGTTCGAATCAACACGGCTGCCCTACGCAACGAAAACACCAGTAACACCTTTGGTAATGCGTTAGGACTCGCCCTAGAATCACTTGATTTAGGGAGAGTAAGTCCTGGAGCTGGGCGTAAATGAGAAGTGGACTAGCCTTAAAAATACTGTCATTAGTACTGCCAACTCCATCTTAGGCAGCAGTCGTAGAAATCGGAACGATTGGTTTGATGATGAATGCAAGCTAGCGACTGAACGTAAGAATGTTGCGTACCGAGCAATGCAACAATCTCATAGAACGCGGGCACACGAAGATGAATATAAAGAGCTCAGAAGAACAGAAAAACGACTTCACAGATAAAAAAAATCAGCCTGGGAGAAGAACCTAATCTGTGAAATAGAGAACAGCCGAGAGCGAGGTCCGCACCAGGCGCGGAAGTTCTACCAATCCGTCCGAAACATGACGCAGTACACACTACGCTGCACATACTGCAAGGACGGAGAGGGAAGTCTGATCACCGATCCATAAAGCATACTGGAGCGATGGGAAGTGTACTTTAATGAATTGCTAAATGGTCAGCTCACAGCAGAAGTGGAGGCTCCACTACTTCAAGATGAACACTCTATGCTACCGCCACCAAGCATAGAAGACGTTGAGAAGGCTATAGGACGTATCAGGAAAAACAAAGCCCCTGGAGCCGATGGCATACCAGCCGAAATATTCCACCACGGCGGGCCAGCCTTACGTCAAGCAATTCATGATATCATAGTGCAAGTATGGGACCAAGAAGAAATGCCAGAAGACTGGCGAAAAGGTATCATATGCCCTATACATAAGAAGGGAGATGTCACAACGTGCAGCAATTATAGAGGTATCACGTTGTTGAGTACAGCCTATAAGATACTCTCCTCTATCCTACAAGACCGGATAACCCCATACGCTAAAGCCATCATCGGACACTATCAGTGTGGTTTCATTCCAGGCAAATCAACAACTGATCAGATTTTTACCCTTAGGCAGGCGATGGAAAAATGTCTAGAACTTAACATCCCAACATACCATCTGTTTATAGACTTTAAAGCCGCCTATGATAGCATACCCAGGGTAGAACTTTACAAAGCCATGAGAGAATTCGGCATCCTAAATAAATTGACACGTCTATGTAGGTTGACCATGACCAACGTAACAAGCCAAGTTAAAATAGCCGGATTGCTATCCAGACCAATCAACATCTTTAATGGACTCCGACAAGGGGATGGTTTGGCCTGTCTCCTCTTCAACCTGGCGTTGGAGAAAGCAATCCGTGACTCTGGCACGGCAACAAGAGGTCCAGCCAGATACTGGCTTACGCAGACGACATCGACATCATCGGAAGAACCGAACAAGCTGTACACGATTCCTTCATTCAGATCGAGCAGGCGGCACAAAAACAAAGTACATGGTGGCGTCAAATGCGAGAAGAACAGTTGGTCAAACAATCAAGGTAGCGGAGCACGAATTTGAAGTGGTGCAATCCTTTAAATACCTTGGGTCAACAGTAGCAGCCGATAACAACATAGAAGGAGAAATACGCGGGCGGCTTCTCAAATCCAACAGAGCCTGCTACAGTGTGTCAAAGCTAATCAAATCCAGAAATCTAACCATAACTTCAAAACTGCTGCTGTACAGGACCATGGTCCTGCCAGTACTCATGTATGGATCCGAGACTTGGGTGATTAGCAAAAGGCACTGTGACCTCTTAGCCGCGTTCGAGAGAAAAGTCTTACGGAGAATTGTTGGCCCCATATGTGAGGAAGGACGATTCCGGAGACGGTACAATCATGAGTTGTACGCAATCTACCTTGAAGCAGAGATAGTGACAAAAATTAAGCTCGGTAGACTCCGGTGGGCAGGGCATTTAGCTCGTATGAGAGAAGAGGAACCTGCTCGGAAAGTCTTTTGTGGTACATTCTATGGTAGACGGCAGCGTGGTAGACCATGCTTGCGCTGGAGAGATGGCGTAGACCAGGACGCCCGAAGCCTTGGGGTGCGCAACTGGATGGCGTCGGCTCGAGACCGGGATAGGTAGAGAGAAAGAGGCCAAGACCGGGCCCCGGTTGTCGAGCCGATGATGATGATGAATTTAAACCGAAATAGATCCGTTCTTGGCATCGAGATCGCACCTAATAAGTAGGGATTTCGGACCCAGGTTGTATATTTAATTTCACTAATAATTTCGCTATACCTTCTCTCGAAGCTACGGATTTAGTTTGCTAACTTCCCTTTACCTACAGTTGGTCTTAATTCTGTCACACTTTCTTCTATCTAGATAACTGAAAAGTTCATTTGATGTTTAATTATCCCACTATACTTACATACATTTTTATCCCTTGACAAACGGAGCTAAACGAAGCACACAATAAAAAAGCTGGAAAATTTGGACACATGCATGTATATGCACAATGCACATGTTAAGGGTTTGGGTTTTGGGTTTACTTTCAAAATTTTTGATTATTCCATTTGCCAACTTTAATTTTTTTTTTTTCAAAAAACCTTTAGTATCTTTTGCTACGCCACGCATTGTGTTTTTAGATCATTGAGTGCAAGTACAAATTGAAGGTTTCAATTGCAACGAGATACTGGTTGACTCTCGATCCCCTGTTGGCTAGGTGACCAATGATGTTAGGAAATCTATCTACACACGATGTAGCAGGTCAATCACATCGTCTATGTTTGTTAGTTTTTTCCTGTGTTTGATTTTAATTTTTTTTGACAACATTTTATCTTACCTGGGTACACTATAAGGTCCTGTGAGGCTTTCGCAAAAAAAAATCATTCTAACAACTTAGGAGTTGGATTTTCTCTAGAAGATAAATAACACCGAGAAGTGTCTTGTTTAAAAACCTAGCTCCTGAAACAAAAACTAAAAACATTGAAAATTCAGGTCCTTTGCTGACCTGTGAAACGAAAATTCTGATCCTTGGAGCAAATACACGAGACCCAGTAGTATGTTTAATTTTTCTACGAAAAATAATTGGTAGAGAATGGATGGAACATGATTATGATGATGGGGTTACGGGCTGGTGATAGTGAGCTACCAAATAATGAAGTTCAGGGGCGGATTGAGGATTGAGAGTGCTGCTATGGGCTGATAATATTTTGTCGCCCCCTTCTATGCTTTTGTAACAAAACAGCAATGTTAATGTTGGTCTCATGGTATATCGAATCGAGATTAATATTTAAAAGGATAAATTCATTCATATGCAGCAGTGGAGTAGCGTGAGTGGAGGGGGGTAACGGGCACAGGCTAGAGGATGGCACTTTGCTAGGGGGCGGCAAATTCTGAGATTATCAAAACACATAAGTATGCACTATGCCACCCTAAAAAAATTGGTAATTTTTTGGATTAACTACCTATGTCTCAATTTTTTTTATTTTATGTAATAATATGTAAATGCACAGTTTTGGCAAGATTTTCCCGCCCCTCAAAATTGGCCACTATGTACTGCAGCCACCATCAGCCCCAATTGTTATTCCACCACTGATATGGAGCTGCACTCGTTTTTTTCTCGAAATGCATCAACCAGTTATCCAGCCAGTAGATATACCGACGACGACTCCAGACATCAATTTTTTTTTAGTGTTTTAGTGATGAAAATTATTTGAACCTTATCTATCAATTTCAACGCAATGGAATCGAAAAAAAAAATGATTTGTTTGTCCATGTGGCAGACTGACTTCCCGACTCTTAATAGAAAATCTATTGCTATCCATCAAGCCTACTTCTATAACGTAATGCAACTTAAATAATATTATTTAATGGATTTTTTATAATCTAAATACGGAGCAGTCAACACCAAATCGGAGTTGAATTTTTTAATTAATTAAGTTAAAATACTTTTAAAATTAATTTGATTGTTTCTTAGCCTTAACTGATGATGGACATTTTCAAAATCAGTGGCTCATTCGTATTTTCGTTTTTCCTTTAGCTATTTATTTTGTTCAGTATGCCTATATGTTTTTCCGTTTTTGTTATGTACGGGATCTTAGGTTTTTGAGATTCTGGGTTTTCTGGATTTTGGAATCCTCGATACTTGACTTTCGTGATTGTAGGTTTTTGGGATTTTGGTAAAGTTTAAATATTGGATACTGGTTTTTCAGTATTGTGGGTTTCGGAATTTTTAAATTTCTAAATGTTGGTGTTTGCGTCTGCATCCAGCGTCAAAGTCCTCAACTATGGAATTTGCAAATATAATTTGTCGATAGTTTTCCAAAACTACATAAAGTTAAATTCTGCATTTACAATTTTCGTATTGGTTACAGTAGACGCTTGCGGTTTCGTGGTTTCAACGCGGCTGCCTCACGGCTGCTGTTCGGCTACTTCACGGCTTTCGAGCAGCTACCAATTGCTTCCAGCGCGACTGTGCTACCTCAGGGCTACCACATGGCTTTCGCACGGCTCCTGTACGGCTTCCATGCGGCTAACTCATGGATCCCGCACTGCTACCTTACGGCTTTAACACGGCTCCCGCTTGGTTACTTTATGGCTCCCATGCGGCTACCTTGCTACCTTGAAAAATTGTTCACATAAGCTTTGAATATTTTGGCTAAACAAATAGAAACTATGTCATGAATAAAAAAACAATCATCTAACAATCATCTAATATTAAATAAAATAATATACAGGAAAATAATACAAAATAAAATGCACGACTGGTCGCACGAACTTGCTCTAGGGTTCAAAGTAATAATATATCTGATAGTCATTGAACAGTTAAGTTTCTGAATATCTATACAACAAAAAAAAATCCAAAAAAATTCAATTCGACCATATTATTTTGACAATTTGTGAATTTGAGTGCTTCTGGTTCGATTCTGAATTTACATCCAGAGAGAAACTGTTATCCGAGGCTAATAAAACACTTTCAGAAGCGCCCAGAAAAATTTCGGATTACCAATCGAAAACGACATAAGTTTTCAATAAGAGCAATAGGAACATTTTATATGACATATTGCTGTTTTTTCATAGAAATTTCCTACAATGAATGTCCGAAACTAAAGCTGATACAAAAAATCAAAGCACGGTTTTGAATTCAACATACCTACTAGACTTACTCAAAATCAAGTCTCCGGCTCCAAAAAGAGTGTTGGCTTGTGTTGTAAACATTTCCATATTTAAATATCAACATTATACAAGTAACTTGAAAGCTTTTTAACGTTTTTAATATTTTTTTCAAATTTTTTACTTATTGTAATGATATTTTTATTTGTTGTTTATTTGTTGAAAGAAAAGAACGAGAATTTCGAGAAGTATTTTCCTTCTCACAAATGCTTCTCACGAGAGGAAGAGTAAGCAGTGGAACACTAATAGCCATTAAAAACGAAATGCTTTTGAAATGCGAAGTAGTCATAGAAAATGAGCTGGGCTACATAAAAATTAAACTTTTTGGCAGAACATTATACATTGCACCAATTTACTAAACTGCAATAATTGGCAACACAACTATGACCAATTGTATGATTTTCTATGTTCACATATAACACATAATTTGATGGTCATTGATGACATAAACGCAAGAACTGGTGATATGGAAGCAGCAAACGTAATTGGACTAGAAAAAATTGGACTCGAAAGATTGATTTGGATTGATGGAAAAAATGTTGAGCTTTGCAATGACTTTGGTCTCTGTACATTAAATGGCAGCACAAAAGGTGATGAAGCAGGAGGAAATACTTTCTTCGAAAACAGGGTAGCTCTGTAATTGATTATTGCCTTATTGGTGGAAACTGATGCTCAATTTTCGATGACTTTGTAGTTGGGAATTTATCATATTCGGATCATCTTCCAATATACGTACCGATTCATAGTGACGAACAGTCTTCAGATTCAGTCATCAATTCTTGTGATAAAATATTAAAGTGGAAAAAATTTGCAATAGATAAATGAATTTCAATCAATTTGCAAAATAATTAAAACAAACAACAGCTAAGTAGGTACATTCTAATATGCGAATTAGAAAGGGCAATATTTACGTAAAGCAATCAATTTTAACATAAATAAACTGCAGGACTGGGTCGCACGTACTTGCTCTTATAGATAAAGATACTATAATGCTAAACTTTTTTAATTAAAAATTTGTAAATGCAGTTTTAGAAAAAAATAAAATGCACGACTGGGTCGCACGTACCTGCTCTTGTAGATAAAGTTACTATTTATGCTAAGCCTTTTTAATTAAAAATTTGTAAATGCAGTTTTAGAAAAAAAAAAATTAAAAAAGCATAAAATTCAATTTTCAAATGACTAAAACAGCTTCTTAAAAGCAATTAACCTGAAAACAAAGTATGCAATTTGATTTCTTCTATAATGATACATTTTTAGAAAAAAAAATCTGAAAATCGTTAGAGCCGTTTAAAAAAAAAAAAACTATTTTTTCCATATAAAATTTTGCAAGGACTTTTATAAAAAAGAATTGGTACCCCATTTTTAAGATATTATTAATCAACATCTTAAGACTAAAATTTGAAAAAAAATATTGAATAGTTTTCGAAAAAAAAATTTTTCAAAAAAAAAAATGCAAACTTTTTTTAAAAATCCAAAAAAATAATTTTCAAAAATTTTTTTACTAAATATTATTACGGCAACTTAAAAGCATCCATGTAAAAAATGGTTGAAATTGATTGAGTCATGAAAGAGAAAATCAGAATTAAAAAAACGGTTCTATGGCAGGTACCGTTAATAACGGTTTTTTAAAAATTTCTACTTTTTCTAATTCACTTTTTATTTACTTTCAGATTAACAAACACTTTTACCTATAACAAACTGTTTCACTATTACTCTTTACAATTTACAAGAATTAACACTTCCAAATTACACTTTCACAATCACTTATCTTTATCACTGTCAAAATTAAAATGTCCCGATCTCCTTCTCCGACCTCGTATTTATACTCCTCTAATTTCTTGAAGGTTCCAGAGATCTCCACTTTCGTTAAGCAAAAGAGACAAATGCACACAGACAGATAGAGACCGATATAGACAGATTTCGTTCCGTTCCATTTCGTTCCGTTCGAAGTTCGAAAGTTCGAAGTTCGGATGAAAGCGTTCTGAGCTTTAGTTATTAATCATAACCAAAGACCTACATGTGTCTTTTCTTCTGGGTGTGTTCGCTCCTACATTCGAAACAATACAATGGACTGTACCTACTTAAAATAACTTAATTCTATAGTAAATAAATCTATCTATCTAATAATCAGCTTATGACATTTCTTTGTATATTTAACTTGGTCGTGGTGAATAGGAATAGTCACAAGAGCTTATGACTTGTGATAAGATGGATATTGGAGAATCGGGCTGTAAAGCAAGCACTCCCTCGGTTGCTGTCGGGTCACCCAAAACGGGTTATCTGATGACTGATCTTGTAACTTCAAAGAAAAACCGGACAATGGTTGTTATATTAGACAACTTACCTTGAACTTCAAGGATTATTTTTTATTGAATAAAAAATGTATTTTATTCAATATTTCGTTGAAATACCAACAATATGCCGGACCCTTCAACGAAAAAACAATGCGTTTCTTGGCTAGGTACTTTCCACAAAATAATTCAACGGAATTCGAAATAATTATTATTGCACATTCGATAATATAATAATTAATAATAGTATAATAATTTTGCTCAATAAGCAATTTTATTATACAAAAAAACGGGAATATACTGCATTTGTAATAGCAGCTGCTGCTGCACTTTATGTATGTGGGAGCTAAGGAAAATAATACAAATACAATACAAAATACAAAATACAAAAATTTTCTCAAGCCTCTATTATAGTCCGGGAAATAGAGACATTGTACTGCTGACTAAATGGAAAAAAAACTTGCTTCAGGCTAAAATTTTGGTATAATTAATGAAGTAAAATCTATTTTTCCGACCACCTACCCTTTGGGGAATTTTAGTTAGGGGTCATTTCATTTTTTGGTAATAAATTTAAATTTTCGACCACAACAAATCATTATTATCATAACCATTAGTGTACAATCTTAAAATTTCTCAGAATAGTAGGAATTGTAGTACCTACACAAAAGGAGTAAAACTGAAAATGTTCCATTTTTAAGTCAAGTTAATATAATACATGGAGATTGTGTTTTAAGAACTTAAAATTTTGTCGGTTTATTCTTTTCAGAGAGTAAAAATTTTGCATGGAATTAAAAAACAAAACGAGTACTGCCCCGCCCACTGCTAAGCGCAGCTTTCTTGTATATTAGTTTTCAAAAACTACGTTAGCAAAATTGTGTCTCCTAGATTCAAAAACAACGTTTTACACTTTTTCTAGTTTTGATACATAAAAAAACAACGATTTTAGAGACGAGGCCTTAGAGAATGTAGAAATCGATTTGTTTTTATGTTTCAGCTTAGATCTTCAATCCTTTTTTCTTATCATTTGGCTTTGGCAGTCCAAACGTCTTTGAAATATTGAACAATGCATTTTGGATTAGTTGTTTTGAAATTCAGGGAATTGAATATATATTGATGCATTTTGAAATTTTCTTTGTGGAATAGTTTGTTTTTGAAAATGAAACACATACATATAATTTAGTTAATTTTTTGTTTATTAAAACTTCGTCCTTAAAATCTAAATCCGGACAATCATCAGATCCTAAGTTCAGTACATTCCCGTGTTCCTGGTAAATGGACAAATACTCATCAACAGCCACGATGGTTTCCCTGTAGGAGTGCCCAGAAATGGAGAAAATCAATTCGACTGTGTTAATGTGACGTGGTGTTCTATTTGAAAGCCAGTACTCACACATATGTACCTATCATAATCCAAAATTTGGAATACAAACAAAAATTGAACTTACTCCGGAATAGAGCTACTTTGTTAAAAAACTGGAATAGATTCGTTTTGATTCAAAAATGCCTGAGGAATACGTTGTTTTTGATTCTAACCCTAGTTTTTAAATCAAAATATCTTTGGAATAAGTACACTTTTGAAAATTTCAATAAAATAGAATAATAGATTTCAAAAAAATGAAGTAAACTGCGTCGTTAACTCCTTTTTTTAGAAAAGTGGAATACGATGCTTTTGATTTTAGGAGACACAATTATTATGAAAATTTCAGGGTTTGTTCGTATTTTTTTAAAACTTCCAAAACTTCAGAACTCGATTTAGGGAAAACACTTTCAAAAATTCATTGAAATCATGATAGCCCTTCACAAAAAAAAAAAATATGTGAGAAAAGTAGGAGTGGCAGTTGGGTTATTTTTTTATTGCTTCCAAATTTTTTTGCAAGTCCATGGTAGGTCGACAGTAAACAGTCAATATCATCGAGTAGAAGACAAAATAAACAATTTCTTTGTTAAATACCGCTACAGTGTTATTTTTTGTATTCAATAACTAAAAAAAACTCAGCTTTTGTGCTTCCGAGTCATTTTAAATTTGTTTTCTAAAAAGGTAAAAAAAGTGGTATCTTACAAACATGTGTTGGGAATATGCCATTTGTGATGGGGTTAAATGCCAGTTGATATTTGCTATGGTAATCAGTGGTAAAAACCAATGGAGGTAATATGGCACTTAATTTTGTAAGATGCCAGTTAGTATAAATATAAAAATGCCTACAAAAAAAAAAATAATGGAAGACATTACGTCCAGAAAACCAAATAAACAGAGCTCATAAAACGGTACTTACCTTTTGGAAAACAGTTTTCCAATTCAAGTTGAATTTTCTCCATGCTCCTTCCATACACACAAAACCAAAAATCACTCAAATGATCATTCTCTTAAAAGCAACAATTTGCATCCTAATCTTGTAACGCCAATGGTTCTGCCCAATACAACAGTGTAGAAGGATTAATTAGAATCAGAGGCGAAATGAGATTGATTTTGTTAGTTTGATGTTGACACAAATTGTTTTAGTTTTACCTTACCTTCACGTTTGCTGTCACAAACCGATTAGGTCGAAGGGAAATAGATTTGTTTGTTCTGAAGAATTGTTTAGGAAACAAAAGAATCATGATTTTGAGATAAAAATCATGATTTGAGTTCAAAAGTCATGAAAATCATCATAAATCATTTTATGAATTTTTGTCCAGCTTTAGGTTAGTTTTAAAGATCGAATTAAATAAAAATAAATTTAAAAAAATTTGAAATAGCTAGTACCAGGTCCCCTGTGCCTTAGTCTATATTGGCGTTTTTTTTTTTTTCTGAGCAGAACACGAAACTGTCAAAAAAATCTGTGTTTCTTTTTTAGCTCAGACATAATCAGACCACAAAAAGTGTGTTTCATTTTTACATCTGAGATAGCTCAGGCCAAATCAATTTGCTCAGAATAAAAAAAAAGCTTATTGTTTTTAGTGATTTGAAAGAAACAAGAAATCAAAGCTGAGTTCCCAGGACAGTCGCCCGTCTACTTGTAAACAAAAAATTATTAAAGATTCTTACAAAGAATTCACAAGTCCAGCTCAAGTTAAAGCGAAGTGAACAATACTTGTATCCATATGTCATTTCTCCCTATGTTTATCGGTACATGTTTTAATGCAAAAACTCTATCTTGATGGTATCTCTCTTGTCATTTTTTTTGTATAGATCTTTTGATATTAATTTATCATCTTCTTTACAAATCGAGCTGTTGGTTGATGGAAGGGAGAAGTCACAGAGGTGTGCACGGTTCACCGTATGTCGTCTTCATTATGGTCTTGGTTGCTGTGTCCAACATTTTCCTCTATCAACTTTGTCTCGCTCCCCATCAGCAACTTTTCTGCATCGTATTTCCATAGTTTTCGACCTCGTCAATTGTTTGCCTGAAGATGAGTTTCCTCTTCATTGTTGCGTGTTTGCGTTTACCAGCTAACTCACATTCAGGTGAATCATTCCATTCACCAACGAAAAATATTTCACATTGTCACCAGCTCTGAGGCCTGGAAAATAGTCAAACGGATCCGAGAGTTCATCAAAATGTAGGACACTTAGCCTAGTGTGTTAGTTTCGTTTCTGTAGGTATACCCTCCTATAAAGCGTTTTTAATTTATATAATAAAAAAAAAATACAGAAAAAAACCTAACCCACACATTAACATCTGCAAACAAAAAAAGCTACGAATAGTGGTGTTGCTGTTAGAATGATACATAATGTAGGTTTATTGGACTAATTTTTCGTTTTTTATTTGGAATGGGTTGTAAGCTAATTGTCTTACAAGAAGATTGTTGGTATTTCTCGTAGTGATGGTGTGTGCTCAATCAATTTTTTTATATTTGATATATTATTTTTTTTAGTAACAATTTAACGGCATCTCGCTTTATTAAAGGAAAAGATGTTTCCAGTATTGATTCCCCTGAGTTATTGAATTTCCAAATTTCTACATTTTTTAAATCTCTTGAAAGAAAGTCTGTCAACATCGGTTTACCAGTATACTTAGTTGTCAATCATTTCAACGTAACCCTTCGTAGACAACTATTATTATGCAGAGGGGACCTACAATTAATCACCGATATCGAACGGCTAGCTGAGATTCACTTTCCATGACAAACAGTACTTTTGAAGGTTTGGCCAGTTCCTCGCAAGAGGAAGTATCGAAGAACCCATAGTAGGCATTATGTAGGATGGGAATCGAACCCAGACCTCCGACGCGATAGTTTATCGCACTTACCATTACGAGAAGGGGTAATGGAACCTTGATGAGTCCTTAAGGGGCACAGGGCCTTCACTACTCCTACGCGCCATCGTCTACGGTTTCTGGAAATATATTGCAGATCTCTCTAACTCTTCCCCAGCTGTGCAGTTTCCTTTATTTAGTGCCTTCCTTTATATATTAGGGGCGTTTCAAAAAATGCGTTTTTTCTTTTTTGGCTCCGAGTGGGGCACTGAGCTGTCAATAAAACTGTTACTTTTTTCAGCTCGGAGCGCTCTGAACGCTCAACTTTCATTTCGTTTTTAGCTCAGAGCTCGATCAGGGCTCACTCGATGAGCTCGGCAAAAAATGGCCGACCACATCAAGGCAACAGCTGAGCGCGACTAATTTCTTTAATTGTTTAGTTTATATTTGCAGTTTCTCTTTGCTGTAATTTTATTAAGGAGGAAATAATATCGAAAAACACTAATTTCTTTAAAAATGTAACAATTTTGAAAGTTTATTACAAAAAAAAAGATATGACGACAGTTCAGTGCTCAATTGTGTTGGTAAAAAGGTATGAGCTGGAGCGAGGTCATGTCGCTCAGGTCCCGCTCTGTGCTAAAAAAGAAAAACGCCCAAAGAGAGATCTTTGAGGGCTCCGAGATTTTTTAAGTGGGACAAAAAACCTCAGCGGTCAGTTTCATTTATTTTGCGGAATTCTTTGAGACGAAATATTTTTGGATTCAATTTCTCAGAGATTTTGTATGAGGTGGGACGGGCCTAGTCACTGAGAATTTTCTTGTAAATGCCCCTTTTTGTGTTTTCAACTCGGTATACATAATTAATTAACTGTCCAATGAATTATATCAAATTCACAAATTCAATTTGAGTTTTCAGAGTTTTCCTCTGCAAATACCTTTGTGAAAATGTAACAAAATAAAATGCACGACTGGGTCGCACGTACTTGCTCTTAGGGTCAAAGTTGCTGTGGATGCTAAGGCTTCATATATAAAGTTTTTACAAGTAGTATTTTCTGGTACAAAATTTATATGTATATTAATAAAAAATTAAAAACTAATCATTAAATTCATTACTAAAATGACTTAAACAACTTCTTAAATTATTATTGTTATTATTGTACTATTCGTACTAGAATGTCAGCTTGTTAGACTTGACCATTCTTTATTCCGTCAATTTTATTGAATGTTTGAACAACAACAACAACTTAAAGGCACTACCACTCTTGTTTGGCTGGAGATATAGCTATTTCGTGCTATTTCCCCCTTTGATACGTACTACGAATTGTAGTCTATCGAAATAAGGTATGGAGAAATATGGAGGCGGAACAAGACAGCATACTTAAAGGCGCTAATAAAAATACTGTGACTCCAAATGCATTGGATAAACAAGAAACACATCTCGACCTGTGACGTCAGTGGTCTAAAGTGGTGGAGTGCGTAGTGCACACGACTTCTAAGACTGAGCTAAGATCTGATAGCGTGGGTTCGATTCCCATGGTGTGCATAGAAAGTTTTTCATAATAAAATTGGATTAAAGCTCAGCACCACAAAAAGGAGACTGATGAGTGCATAAGTGGCAAAGCACGAAATAGCTATATCTCCAGCCAAACAAGAGTGGTAGTGCCTTTAAGTTGTTGTTGTTGTTCAAACATTCAATAAAACTTCTTAAATTGTTTTGACCTCAAAACTAAGTATGCCAATTAATTTTGTTAAAAAAATTATTTTTTAGAAAAAAATCTTAAGAATATATTAAAAGACATCAAAAACCAAAATTTGAAAAAAAATCATTAACGCGTTTTGAAACTTTTTTAAAAATCCAAAAAAAAATTTTTGGAAAATTTTTATATGAAATAACTTAAAAATTGTTGTAAAAATTGCCATCGAAATCCGTGGAGTTGCTTACGATAAAATCAGAAAAGAGAAAAACGGCTCTATGGGAGGTACCGATTTTAACCGATGAAAAAATACTTTTCTTAATTCAAAAGTACAACATTGCCTGTTGTATTACACATAAAAAATTTAATCAAAATCGTTAGAGCCGTTTTTGAGAAAATCAAGTTTGTATGGCAGGTACCTTTAATTTTGGTACTAAAAAAAAATTCAATTTCCCCTCTGGGGAATCACCAAAAACCCTTGACTACCAAGTTATAATAATAATCGCTTAAGTACTTTAGGCTCTAGCTCAAGATAGATACAGACAGACTGACAGAATGATAGACTGAGAGACTGACAGACAGACAGACAGAATTGCGAGACCCACTTTTTTCACTTTCTCTATCATCGTAATGTCATGTCTGATTGTTATCTCGAATTCCATTTATTTTACGAATCCTAAACTTGCCCTATAGTACCTATATCGCAATTAAAAAGCACAAGCAAGGCGCTTAAAAAAATATTTGTGATCCTTACATATCATTCTGCAAATATACTTAAAAAAAATTAATTAATTAATTAAAAATTAATCACATTAATTTGTTTTAAATCTGGATTTATGCACTTCTGGATAAATTATAACATCTCGCCATTGTACCTATTCCATTTCTTTTCCGAAATAAATAAAGAAACACACTCTTTATTATAAGTCATGTAGGATAGACTGGGTTCGATTGAAACAATTTTAAGCCTCTCGTCTGTTCTATATTAGTATCGACGAATAGTATACCTTCCAATACATCCGTGAAGTGTTCAAAAATAAGTTTCGTCTCATCCTTCAAAATTGTTACGAATCCTACATATTTTGATTCTATTTGCGATATCATCAACTGGCCCCCTGAAACTTTAGTAAAAGAATTCATTAGCATAAATAAACATGTCAATTTATCTAAAACTTCACCGACAAAAAACTTAATCGGATCACGATTTTTAACCAAAACGTAAGAGGGCTTCGTAGCAAAACCGCTGACATTTTCAAGAGCTCCCAAACATTCCCACGTGACATTTTTGTTTTGACAGAAACTTGGCTCAATTCAAGTTTCTTGGACACGGAACTTTTCTCTCAAGAGTTCTTAGTTTATAGAAAAGATCGTCATGGTGGGAATACAAAAGAACTTGGAGGAGGAGTTCTGGTTGCGGTTCGTAATAATCTTGTTTCTTCATCAATTTCATTTCCTTTTCAACTCTCAATAGAAATAATCTGTGTTAAGCTATCTATTCAATCTAAATTTGTTTATATACTCAATGCATATATTCCCCTGAAAAGTCCAGCCGCTATTTTTGATAAACTCTCTTTGGTGGTTGACTTTTTAACTGAATTGTCTTGCTCAAACAGCTATATATTACTTTTAGGAGATTTCAATTTACCACACATAGACTGGATTCCTTCTGAAGATGAATCTTTTCAAGAAGCCTCTTTGACTTCTTCGCAAACAGAGCTTGCTTTTCTGGATAAAATAAGTACTACTGACTTACAGCAAATAAGCTGTATTAAAAACTTTAAAAATCGAATTCTCGATTTAGTATTTTCTTCTGACGCTATTAGTACTCTTGTTCTAGAGTCTAGTTCTGGAATTACTAATATAGATAATTACCATGCACCCTTGGACGTTTTTCTTGACTTAAGCAATCATATTATTGAAAATAGCAATGCATATGATTGCTCGTATACCTTCGACTTCAAAGCGAATTTCCAGTTGCTGTCTGAAAATTTTAGTACATCTGGATTTGATAGCTTATTACGGTCCACTGATATTAACGAAGCAGTAACAACCTTTTATACTACCCTCAACAACTGCGTTAATAATTCTGTCCCTTTAAAAATTTCAAAAAATATGAATTTCTGCCACTCATGGTACACAAAAGAGCTGAAAACACTTCGAAATAAAAGAAATAGAGCATGGAAAATGTACTTAAAAACTCTTTCTCCACTGGATCACACCTCTTATATTCTACTTTTTGAAGAATTTAAAATCCTTTCCCATACCCTTTATACAAACTATATAAATGAAACGGGTAGTTCATTGAAAGAGGACCCTAAGACATTCTGGAAATTCGTCAATTCAAAGAAAAACTCCGACGGTTACCCGGCAAATTTTATGTATGAAAATATTCCAGTACAAAAAACAACGGATATATGCAATGCTTTCGCGAAAAATTTTCGTAACTCTTTTGTTGATATAGCCGTCGATGCTAATCAATTTTTCTTTAATAACTACATTCCTTTGCCCAAACGAGTTGCAATAACATTCCTATCCAGCAACAGACAATTTTAGACCTTCTTTCTTCTTTAAAAGAAGATTGCTCATCTGGCCCTGATGGCATTCCTCCAATAGTCTTAAAAAAGTGTAGAAATGTATTAGTTCAGCCTCTTCAATTCTTGTTCGAGCTTTCTATTAAATCAGGTAAATTTCCCTGCATATGGAAAAAATCGTTTTTAACTCCAATTTTCAAAAAGGGCGATAAAACGGATATAACAAACTATAGACCTGTTTCAAAACTGTCTTGTATTCCAAAGATCTTTGAACAAGTGGTTTGTGAGAGTGTTGCATTTTTCAGTAAAAATTTGATTTGTGAGCAACAGCATGGGTTCGTGAGTAAAAGATCAACAGTTACAAACTTGCTTACCTTCTTGCATAAGTGTTCAAATGCTTTAGAAAAGGGAAATGAAGTTGACTGCAAACTTTTCTAAGGCATTTGATAAACTTAGTCGCAAAATAATTTTATTTAAACTTAAAGCTTTTGGTTTCCCTCCTTTTTTTATAGCATGGATAGAGTCATACCTTGAAAATAGATCCTATACCAGGTAAAATTCAGAAACTGTCTTTCGGATCCATTCATTGCTCACTCGGGCGTTCCCCAAGGAAGCCATCTTGGACCGTTTTTATTCATTCTCGCTATAAATGATGTTACATCATGTTTACGTTCAAGCGAGATACTTATATTTGCCGATGATATGAACATTTTTAAGGTAATAACATCCCACCAAGATCATATGCTTCTACAGGCTGATATTGATAGATTTAGTGTTTGGTGCGAAAAAAACGGTCTTTCGCTAAACCCAGTAAAATGTCAGACAATTACCTTTTCCAGAAAAAGGGTTGTGAATGCTTTTGATTATAGCATCTCACAGCAAAAATTATGCAGGATCTCCATTTTTAAGGATTTGGGTGTCCACTTTAGCTCAAAATTAGAATTCACTGAACATATTAATTACATTGTAAATAAAGCGAGCTCAATGCTTGGATTTATAAAACGTTGGGCAAAGGAATTTAACGATCCGTATGTTACTCTTTCTTTGTATAATTGCTACGTACGACCCCATCTTGAGTATGCTTCACAAATATGGTCTCCGTTCTATGATATTCATAAAAGTCGGATTAAAGCAATTCAACATAACTTCAATCGCTTTGCTCTGAAGGGTCTTCCTTGGACTGATCCATATAATCTCCCACCGTATGAACATCGGATCCAACTTCTTCAGTTGCAAACTTTATATCAAAGGCGTGTGATAAACGATTTAATTTTTTTCCATCAACTAATTAATGGCCATATTGATGCTCCAGTGTTATTGGCTTGTATCGGGATAAACTCTCGCGGAGGATCTCACCACCTGCGAAGATTTGAACTTTTACACATTGAATTTCATAGAACAAACTATGGCGTACACGAGCCCTTAAGCCGTATGTGTAAACTTTTTAATTTAAACGATTTGACTGTAGATTTTAACTTAACTAAATCTGTATTAAAAACATTATTCCGGATCAGTGCTCCACTCTCATGATTGTCATATGTGTGGTGAATGATTTTATTTTAATTATTAATTATAATTTGTTTTTATGTATATTTATTGTTTATTTTGTGCATGTGTTATCTATTTATTATTTTATTTTATTTTATTTTACTAACCACTAACACATGCACTTATGATGAGCCTCTGATTGTAGGTTAAAGTTGGCTCTAAACTGACTACATCACAGAATCTGAAGTGAAAAAAAAAATAATACCTACTATTGCCCTTTGTAAGCCGACCAATTGTTGAATGAAAGAGGTCGGTTTAGTCTACAGAGTCATTTTAGTTTCCAAAGCGTTATTTTGACCATTTAATTAATTAATTATTTATTTAAGCAAAAACACAAAAAATAACAACAAACTTAACGAAAAAATATTAAAATAAACTTTAGAAACGATAATTCAATTTGAATGGGCCATCAATCAGTAAAAAATATATCGGATATGCCGAGTCGCAAATGTGGCGAGCAAAATAAATAACATTTTCTTGTTAAAACCACCCCAGCCCCTCTAGGCAAAAAAAGGATACATCATTAAAGCTAGTCACCATTTTGTTGTACGCTGTTTACTTCAAAAAATAAAAAAAAAATACACTTTATATTCTCACATGAATACCTACAAACCACAGTTTAAAGAAAAATATCCAAACAAAAATATTTACTTTTGGCTTTCAAAATATAATATCCCGTAAAAATTTAAAGGGCACTTTGACAGAGCAAAACTGATAACACCCATGTTTTTCGTTATGAGTCAGTTAACCATTAGTAATACAAAAAAGTTGACATACAAAAAGTTGATCAAAAGGAGAACTATTTTTTGATGCATAAACGGACCAAGGACAATAACAACGAATTCATAAAGCAACCTTTCTAATTTTGCACTCGATCGTGTTAAAGTTCTTCTCATGTGTGAAAAGTGCAATACAGCATAAGGATTAAGGAATATTGATACATACAGGTTCATTGTTGCATTTGCATGGGATATAACAAATTTCTTCTTCCAATATTTTTTCGTGAATTATTGTGAATTGGCCTGTTTTATTTTTAACTCTAAATAAAGTGGAAACAGCTCCAATTACATCGATCACCGAATATTTTGTATGTTTTTGTGGTTGTTTTTGCTAGCTACCTTTTGTTAAATTTGATACCTTTTATTTGCTTGCGATTCTTGCTTCAATGGTGCTTGATTAATTGATTGAATTGGTTAAGCGGGATCCACCTTCTGAGTCAGTAGAGGAGAGGACTCTTTACCTACTTAAAATCCAAGAGAGAAATAGTTCAATAGGGATAAAATAAAGTAGGTAATTGTTATTACGTTATCATTACACAGGGGTGTTTAGAGAGGGAGGGAGCCGGGATGGGTGGTCACATAGTGACCACCATCATATAAGAAATGCATTGGTAATACCAAACTTTTCCGTTCTGTTGCTAGATATCGCTTATTTACTCAAAGACTTTCATAGCTCAAAAAACGGAATTTTTCAGTTATTGATGTATAGATCTATTCGTTATACCATCTTCATAATATTATTAAAAAGGTTCCTATTAATAATCTTGTTTAGCTTCCGCCTTAAAAGCGATAATATGCAGTTATTTCATTGATAATAATGTACCAATTTGAAAACTTTAAACACGTATTTTCCAAAATCGAGCTTTCCTTCATGTTCTACACAATACTGAATCTTTCTTGTTCCTAGTTTTCTGATAAATTTCAAAGAACGGAATATCTCTCTCAACTCTCAAAAATGATGGTAAAAGTAAATTTTAAAAATTTTGTTTGCATCAGAGCCCTCAAAAATGTTCTTTTGTTATTGATACCCATTCCATCTCTACGGACCAAAAACTCGATATTGTTGGCGAAACTACCAAAAAATTCGATTCGAATTTCATGCTTATTTAATGCTCCAAAACTTAATGCCCCATGTTTTGAGATTCAAATGTACTTTGAAAAGTTTTAAATAGTGATTATTACGATGGATTTTGAGAGCCTAAAGCCTGTTTCGACTAGGGCAAATGAGATGACAACAAATGAGATAATTTCTCATATAAATTCTCAACTCGAAATAGGATAATTTCCACATCAATTGCTCGGAAATTACCCCAAAATATTGTGGGATTAAACAATAAGTCTGTCTTCAACATCAGATTAATACCACTTAGAGATAGAGCAACGGTCCTTACTAAGACAAAAACGAACAGTCCTCGCAACTACAAAAGACCAATGCACAGCAGCAATGACCACCACTTGATACGAGTTACGAAAGCAACGAACGCTAGTTAACGAAGACTTCTCCCACTACGAATGTCACGACTGAATCCCATTATTTCTATTCAAACTTATAATTAAAATCCTATTTCTATTAATACTTATTATAATTGTTAAGAGTAAACTTAAAAGTGAATTAATACTTGAAAAAAGAACGTGTTAATTCTTCAAGGACTCTTATTTTTGCCCTCAATATTTATGAACACATTCCACAATTTTTTTCCATATAGGAGAGAAGGAAACAAACAGCATCCTAGAGACAAACTAGTGTGTAAGAAAGAAGAGTCAGATATAGAAAACAGCAAATGAGCTGTCAAACGAATGAAATGAGAATGAAATGAAAACACTCTTTATCAGATTTACTAAATTATCTCATTTAGGCTCTAGTCGAAACATGTTTCTTGGATTGCACTATTTTGAAAATCAATATCAGTCCTCATTGGAAATCTAAACTACAAATCCAAATTTGTGGTACCTCCATACAAAAGTGTCATTCTTCTTCTTCTTCTAGAATGGAAATGGTGTAAACTTGAACCCTAGTTTTCCTAATCCTAGACTTTTTGCCTTTACGGATCCAATTACCTTGAGCCTTACAGAAGTGATTATGTTACAAATTAGGTATTCTAAAACAAACATTATTCCACTACACTGCATACACAGCACAAAAAATAATTGCTTTTTGGGCCATTTAATAAAATACTGGTGATCTTAAATTTAGTCAGCATTATGTAAAAATTTAACATAAATACAGCAACAACACAAATTTACTGGAACAACCTACTTTACCTTTTTTTTCTACCAGTAAAAGTGAAGATAAATGCTTTGGAACAATTTGAAATATAGGCCACACTTTTGTTTTGTATTAAGGCCTTGTGAGAATTGCGCTAAAATGTTGGTTAAAATTTGTACCACGATTAATTTTTGACAATTGGTTGGGTTGGCTTAAAAAGGACTTTTTTAAGACGCTTCTTTTTCTACAATTCTCTCATGATTTAAGAAACTTCCCTGCACAAAATATTTTTCTTTGCTCAAGTCAATTCATTTTATGTACAGCTTGCACTTGCTCGACTTTCGAGTTTAGCAAAAATGGTAATTGCAATTGTTTGTATATCGTTTGTACACGTTTGTACAACTTTTAGATTTCTTTCTACACTCAGTTTTTTAAATAATAAATTAAAAAAGGAAGGTAAAATTATAGAACGAGTAGGCTTCTTTAAAGTTTTGTGCATGCATTCTTATTTTTGTTATCCTGAAAGTGACACCTTTTATTCTTGATTCAAGAATTTTGTTTTTGAAACATATTTTTATTTCAAAATTAAGAACAAAAAGCTTGAGTTAAACTGCAGTTAAAATTAAGTTTTTGTATATTCAAATCAAGCCGAAACGAACTTAAATTCGTTTGATTCAAGGAAGTATATATCGTTGTTTTATTTTAATGTGCTGTGTATTCAAGCTCGGAAAGTCATGCGTGAAGTGATTTTTACTTGCGATATAGGTAAAGGGTTTTCCAATAAGAGGTGTTATTTTGAATAGCCCACTATTTCGGTAGCTGTCACTTTCGAAGCTGTCATTTTTTGACATTTGACAAGTAGAAACTACGCTATTAATAAAAATGGAACGATACACGCTTCAACAACGCATTGAAATTATTAAAATTCACTATAAAAATGGTGAAAATTTGGCAGAGACGGTTCGTAAAACTGAAACATTTTTGGGTCGTCGTGAAGCACCTTGTCGGACCGCAATACAGAAATTGGTGGACAAATTCGAGCTGTTGGGACAAGTTAGTGATGTGAAGAATAAAACCCGTGCACGTCGCTCAAGAACAACTGAGAATATTGCTGTTGTAGCCCAAAGTGTTGAAGAAAACCCAGGTTTGTCCATTTCTCGTCGTTCTTTGGAATTAGGCATTCCACAAACGTCATTACACCGTATTTTGCATAAAGACTTGGGTCTTAAGGCTTATAAAGTTTAGTTAACACAAGAACTCAAGCCGGCTGATCATCAACAACATCGTGTCTTTGCTGATTGGGCCCTTGAAATGCATGAAAACGAACCGGAATTTCATCGAAAAATCATCTTGACTGATGAGGCCCATTTCCACCTCGGAGGCTACGTCAACAAGCAAAACTGTCGCATCTGGGGCTCGGAAAACCCAAGAGTTATTGTTGAAAAGCCTCTCCATCCTCAACGCGTGACTGTTTGGTGCGGTTTATGGTCCCGCGGGGTCATTGGACCTTACTTTTTCGAAAATGAGGCTGGAGCAACAGTTACGGTCAATGGATTGCGCTATCGAGAGATGATTAATGATTTTTTATGGCCTGAATTGGATGGTATTGATCTGGACAACGTTTACTTTCAACAAGACGGCGCTACGTGCCACACAAGCAATGAAACCATCGATCTTTTACGGGAAAAGTTTCCGGGCCGTGTTATCTCTCGAAGAGGTGATCACAATTGGCCACCGAGATCTTGTGATTTAACACCTTGCGACTTCTTCCTTTGGGACCACGTGAAAGATAAGGTCTACGCCAACACCCCAGCGTCGATTCAAGACCTCAAAGATGAAATTCGTGAGGCTATCGAGGACATAGGGCAGCCACTTTGCGATTTGGTTATGGAAAATTTCATGAAAAGGATATGGTCTTGTAAGCGTGGTCTTGGCGGCCATTTGGCTGATGTTGTGTTCCATTATTAACGACATACCTTCCTCTTTATAATGAAATAAACATCCAATCATTTATCTCCAAAAATGCTATTTTTCTTTGAATATCAAAATAACACCTCTTATTGGAAAACCCTTTACTATACAGCAAGTTTAAGATTCGTAAAAAAAGTCGAATTCGAGATAACAATCACACATGTCATTACAATGATAGAGAATGCGAAAAAAGTGGGTCTCACAATTCTTTTTGTGCATCTGCCTGTCTGTCTGTGTATACCTCCACCAACAGCCTTAACCACTGAACCAATTTTCTTGAAACTTGGTGGTTAAGGTCTTTGGCGATTCCCTAGAGGGGAAATTGAAATTTGTTTCTTGGACTAAAACTAACGGTACCTGCCATATAACAATTAAGGAAAAGTTAACTTTTTTAAACACGGCTCTAACGATTTTGATTAAAACTTTTGTGTCTGGTTTTGTTAGAAGGGTCATACTTTTGAAATGAAATGTAACAGTGCATCCCATTGAACCGTTTTCTTCAATTTTTGACTTTGACTTAAACGACTGAAACAATTTTGATGAATTTTTATACATATACGGAAGCTGAATAACAATTGTAAAATTATTAGATATACAAAAATTTGAAAACAAAGTTTCAAATTTTTTTTGGAAATTTTGGTTCTAGATGTTAAATAATATTATCTTGAAAATGCCATACCATTTTTATTTTTAAACAAGCTTTGAGTATTTCTATAAAAAGGGTTTTTCAATAAGAGCGGTTTTGTATATCAATGAAATTCTTTATTCCTGTGAAAGTACGAATATTATTATGTATGGAATTCGATTTCTTTTGCATGGCCACCACGCGGCACGCTTGCAGAAGTCCAGACGCTGAACCCAATTTTCGACGGTTTTCAAGCATAAATCGGCCGATACTGTTGCAATTTCACGTTCGATATTCGTACGAAGTTCATCAATCGTCGCTGCCTTGTTGGCATAGACCATAGACTTGACGTAGCCCCACAGGAAATAGTCTAACGGCATCAAATCGCACGACCGAGGCAGCCAAGCGACTGGACCATTTCGTGAGATAACACGTTCTCCAAACTTGGTTTCCAATAAATTGATTGTGACATTCGTCCTGTTGGAACCACATGTTCTCCAAGTCCATAATATCATCCAATTGGGGTCAAAAATATTTGGTTATCATTGAACGGTAGCGATCCCCATTCACAGCAACGTGCCGGTCTTGATCACCACGGAAGAAGTACGGCCCAATGACGCCGTCGGCCCATAA
Source organism: Meliscaeva auricollis (assembly GCA_948107695.1). Taxonomy (NCBI): domain Eukaryota; kingdom Metazoa; phylum Arthropoda; class Insecta; order Diptera; family Syrphidae; genus Meliscaeva; species Meliscaeva auricollis. The sequence goes on along the minus strand of OX403620.1, from coordinate 4,294,859 downwards.
ACCACACTAAACCGTATTTTTTTCGTAATGCAATGATGACTCATGGAGTACGTGTGGACTGCTGCATGACAAATAACGCATATTTTGTTTATTGACGAAACCATTCAGCCAGAAATGAGCCTCATCGCTGAAGATGATTTTTCGATGAAAATCCGAATCATTTTCAAGTTGTTGCTCAGCCCAATTCACGAACATACGACGCTTCTGGTGGTCAAGCGGCTTCAGTTCTTGCGTCAATTTAATCTTGTAAGGATGTAGGCCAAGATCTATTCGCAAAATTCGCCACAACGACGTCACAGAGATGTCCAACGCTTGAGATCGACGTGTGAGAGACACATTGGGGCTTTCTTCAACTAAAGCCTCAGTGGCAGCAATATTCTCAACACAACGGGCACTTCTTTGTCTCACTGGCATGGGAACATTTTGTACTGTGACTGTGGATTCAAATTTTCCCACTAGACGCTCAATTGTTGATCTGCTAGGACGATTATGGCGACCATAAATTTGACGTAGTTCTCTTAACGTTTAGGCCACTCCAAGAACTGACTGGCAAGAAATATGGCATCGTTTGCTGGCCTCATTTTTGAACTGTAATCGTTAAAAAATAAAAAAAATCATTCCCCACTTATCGCTTATGGAAAAATTAAGGTTTTTGTAGGTCGATGTGATAAGCTTGAAGTTTGATTTCATTTTGACTGGAATTTTCATTGAAATGCGATAAGTCTAATTGCCATTTTGATATTTCAATTTCAAACTAAGAAATTAATCAAATGAAATGTTTATTTAAATAGGAAAAATAATGTCAAGAAGGAGGAGGAATCTATTTGGATCTAGAACAAACATTATATTTCCATTGGTAAGAGGAATCCAACGTTTGTTGTTCATGAGAAGGTCACCGTTCATCGATTTTTTTTTCGACAGTGATTTGTTTTTTCAATTTTTGTATGAATACATTTTCACTTCATTGAGGAATAAAATCGTGTATCTGCTAAATTCATAACACGTTTTTCTCATAATTTGTTTGTGATGATGCATAATTATTTGCAAACAAATGTAAAGCCGTATCAATAATTTGAACTTTGATAAAGAAAATCGACTCAGATACGATTATTTGTGATTTTTAACACCCTGTATTTTAAAAATGAATTTTATAGTTGTAACTTGAAATTTTTCGTTGTTTTTCATTATGAGCTCTGAAAAAAACGACTGAAAAAAAGCTAAATTTAAAAAAGTTAGAGTCTCTTCTGTGTAAATTTAATCAAATTTGTTCAAAAATCAAACAAGTTGTTAGAAAAAGCTATTTCCCACCCCCTAGGTGGGCGTGTATCATCTGTCGATATGTTACAAAATATATTGTTGGCCTTACAAAGATATTCCAAAAGATTTCAAGTTTGTATCTACTGTTAGAGTAACAATTCAGACCCCAATGCAATAAATGACTCTACCACTGTTGCAAAAAGGCTAACTATTGTACTGAATTCAGTACTATTAGGCCTTTTCAAGTACTCAACTTTTCAACTTTCAGTACTATTTGTACCGTTAAAATTTTTGAAGATCTAGATATGTGAAGCGCTTAGAAGATAGAGATTCGAAGTGTAAATTTTTTCAAATGTTGCTTCTTTTCTTACAGAAAACTTTGAGAAAACTGAAATTTTGGCGTCATCAGTTGAAGTATCATCTAGATTCCATTTAGTCTAAGAAAATGAAGTTTTTAGAATTAGAAGCTATTGGTTAGATAAAAAACCAAAATTTATTTTACAGATAGAGATATATAGATACAAAAAAAAAACAATTAAATCAATTGATTTAATCTAAAAACCATTTCTAGTCTTCCAAAGTCTTACACTACTGAAAATTTATATTAAAATTTTCTTCTAAGATTTAAAAAAATCTACATCGATTTCTAGAAGATTTAATACGATTTGATTTCAATGACATATTTTTGGACGCTTTTTAAAGCTATAATTTTGATTGGTGAGATTAGTTAAATTTTAGGTACCTACCTATATTTTGTTTTAAATTTTATTTTTGTTGAAAAACAACAAAACTGCGTTATTGGTGATTAATAAATTTAAATATTGAAAACTAATTGAAAAATACGAGTTTTTGAGGGCTTATGAAAAATCAATCCGACGACTTTGTTTCTTAATACAAATTGAATCTTTGGTATTCACAATTTTTACGCGATCGTCGAAACAATTTTCTCTTATTAAAATATTTTAAAAACCAGCATTAATAAGAAATAAAAATCGTATACAAAATTTGTAATGCTACAACTTTGTTCTGAGCAAAACTGTTTTGAACAGAAATCTAGAACACAAACCTCTTGAACAGAAACTTCTAGATTAATATTGTAGTAAAATTTGATTTGTCTATAATTAAAGTTGCTTCGACCAATAAAATTTATTGTTATTTTACTTAAATATAAAGTTATTTTTTGTTTTGTAGTTTTTTTTTATGTTTGCCTATATTAGGGGGCTTCACATGGGCGAGCATGCTCGACAAAAATCAAAATGTTTTGATTTCCAGCCAACATGATGTAGTTTTTCAGTTCATATGGACGAGCATGGTATGTTGTCGAGCCATGCTCACGAGCATGCTCGACCATGTGAACCCCCCTATTCAGCCTTTCTCAATACTATTTTGTTTCAATTTTCAGTACAGTTTAAAAAAGTCTATTTTCATCACTGGCACTCTACTATTAATAATTGTACTTTTGTATTTGAGCAAACTAAAGGTGTGTTTTTTTGTACGCCCGGGCTAAGTTGGACGAAAAAAACGCTGTCGGGGCTAAGCAATTTACGTGTCAAATACAACAACAACTTAGCCCGAGGGGCTTAGCTGCTAAGCCCCGAGAATTCTCGGGGCTAAACTCTTTGAAGGGGCTAAAATCTGTGCTGCCAATTCATTTTCTGTTAAATCATCGATAAGTTGTATGAAAACACCAAAATTATCGATGAATTGTATGAACATAAAAACACAAAGATGGCGTTTGGTGTAGAAAAAAAAAATTAAATTATGTATTTTTCTTAACTCTTACAAATTATTTCATTTAAATTTTAAAGTATGTGCATTTAATGCTCGGAAATTTGTTTATAAATTTGTTATTGAATTTATTAAAACACCAAATTCAAACAATTTTTTGTTTATTTCATTTTGTATATTGGAAACTTTGTTTTCATTTTTTTTGTGTCAATTCATTCGGAATGCTGCCAAGTGTTTTCGTTAAGCCCCGAGGCGTTTTTTTCGTCCAACTTAGCCCGGGCGTACAAAAAAACACACCTTAAGTATGAAATTCGTTCGATACAATTGTATCGACTTTTTCATGCCTGTATGAGAGAGCGAGAGAAAAAGTGCAAACAAAAAACATAAATTCACTCTGGTCTCGCTCTGCTCTGATGAACTCAAACGACTCCATTTTAAATCAGATGTAATTTAGATACCGTATAGAACGGTTAGGAAGGTTCACGTCGTGTGTTGTTGTCGCGTGCATTTTTATATGATGAAAATAATAACAAAAAAAATTTCTTTTGTTTGTGTATCTAACGTTTTAACATTTAAACTCTTGTAACAAATTTGTTTAAATTAAAAACAAAAAAAAAAAACACTCCACACAGAAAAATCGCGTGCCTAGCTGTCTACCTAACTGTGTAAATGGTTCCCGGAAGAACAAAAAAAGTAGACAAAATCCACACTGAAAAGAACAAAAAACCCAGGAAAAAGTCGACACGGTAGGAACTAGGAAGAGATCAGAGGCAGATCAAAAATGAATTACTGGTGCTCCTGTTTAACAAAATAACAACAAATTGTGCATATACTTATTATTTTGAAAATAAACAAATAGAAATTGTAGTTAATAATAATACTTCTTCAATTGAAAAGGAACTAAATTGATTAATATTTTCAATAAAACAAAAGAACACGAAGGAAGAATAGAATAAAAAAAGAAGTTTTTCATGTTTCTCCCACTCGATTCGTTCTTCGTTATATTTTAGATGGTTCGTGCGTGTCACTTTGCATATGGTTGTGTATGTGTGTTAAAGTTGACAAGACCAATAATATTCAAACAATAAATTAATAAATTCTTAACAATTTTAAAACTAAAAAAAAAAATTATAATACAATATTCAAAACAAAAATAAACACAGTAAGGACGCCTGATACATTTGTTCATATAATTATAGTCAACACATCAAGTTGTCGCAGTCGCCACATAATATATTCATCTCTTTCTCGTTTGGTTCGTCCAGTTTTAAATTGTTTTAATATTGTGGATTTTGTATGAAAATGTTTTCGTCCTTTGTGTCTTCTACATCCACACCACAAGCACACTAATATTTCTTGGGTACCATCATCATCTCGTACTCGTAGCTGAGTTGGACTTGATTTTCTTCTTCTCGACAACAAACAACAATAACAAATAAATAAGAAAGTGTTTCTTAATTTTTTTTCTTGTTGGTGTGTGTGTTTTAATTACTTTGTCCTGCTTCATCGCATCGTATTCGTGAAGTTGGTTAAGCACTACCGGGAGTTTTTGTTTTGTATTTATCTTCGTATGTATATGCAGATGTATGGTATGTGCATGTGTAACTGCTTATTGGAAATATGTAATTTTTGTTGTGTTTTCCATTTCTTAACCGTCGTCATCATCATCATCCACCTACCGTTGTCGTCTCGTCGTGTGTGTCGTTCTCGTTTTCTTGTGTAAAATTGTTGATAATAAAAGAACGAACCAATTCACAAAAATAAATTAAAAAAAATTAAAGCAAAGCGACAATACTAAAATAAAACCTTTGATTTCTGGATGAACCAAAACCACAACCCAAAGAGAGAAAGAAAGTGTATGTATTTTGTTTTGTAATTTGGTCGGTGGAGCTCGATAGAATACCATTCCACAACACGAAACAAAATTTGCTGGTTTTTAATACAACAAAATTAGTGAAAGGAATAAAGAAGGTAGGATATTGTTTTCTTTTTGTAAAACCAATTTTATTGAATAAAAAAAAAAACACCTAGGGAAATCATAGTTTAAAATCAAGAATTAAATTTTTTTTATACCCCAATCCCAACCAATCGACGCATTCGTTTTTGCTGTGTATTTCCTATGCTGCGTCGCCTTCATCGCCGTCTCTCCAATGCCGCCGCCACACTCAATGGTGATGGAGATGGTATTTTTATGGGTATTTCTTTTGATGATTTAAATGTGTTTGTGTTAAGTTTTGGTGCGTGCGCTCCACATAACAAAAAAAAATTTAATGCACTTAGTTTCTTGTGCCTTTTTTTATTTTATCAAAAAATGAAAAAAAAAAAAAAAAAAAAACTGGATTTTTCTTCTTCATATTTGATTTCTTGGTGTGTTAGGGAATTCTCTGGCTACTTAGTTTGAATAAGAAATGAAAAATTCCCTGAAAAGTGTAAAAAAAAGAAAATTAAAATAAATTCAGCTTAAACCGTTGTAGGTAGGGTAGGTAGGTGTGTATATCTCCAAAGAAACCTTTTTCTGTTATACTTTTATGTACCTATAACATTCTCAATTAAAACAAAGAGAACCAAAAAAGGAACTATTAATTATTTTAGTTCCTATGTTTAAAGATAGTTGTAGCTTATTAAATCTAGGCAGTCTATGTCATCTTCATGCAGCAAGAGATGGTCTTAAGAGTTTTTTTCTTTTTTAAAAATCCAAAAGTTTGACATAGGTAAGGTAACTTACATGCCTACAATTCCTTAGGAAGGTATAGGTATTATTTCTCAAACTTATTTTACTTAGAATTCTTGAAAAAAAAAAACAGTAGATACGTTTAAGGTGGATAGGTATAATATGTATATTATATGCTCTGTCTGCACATAGATTCATGTGTATATTATACCTATATGCCAAGAAAAGCACAATATAATTGACGATAACACTGGAATACATAATATTTTAACGATACCCCGTTCGGTGCTGTTTTTTTGTACCTTATTCGCTGAAAAGCAAAAGGTGGAAAATGTTAAGGTTATGGGTGGGCATGTAGAATATATAAAAATGGACAAACCAAACACAAATGAATACAGATCAAAATAAAAAAAAAAAAAAACAAAAGTGAATAAAAAAAAATCAGGAAAATCAAAATAAGTAATAAATAACATTACAAAACTAGCAAAAGCTTTTAAATATTCCTGACATGGGAAGATATAGTTAAGCAGGTACATACATTGCAGATACATAGGTCCAGCAAAACCGGAACCGGTTTCTGCCTGTCTTTTCTATACCAGTCAAATCTTCGTCGAGCAGGGATTTGCATTCCGTAAGGATCTTGATGCATAGTAAGTAATAAGTCATTTAAATCCAACTTATGTTAATCACACAAATATATTCATACCTACGTAAGTACTTAGCTATTGCAAATTCAAAAATAAAACGGAACATATTTTGTTTATTAAAGTAGAGAATTACCTACTAGGTATCCCTTTTTAACCGTATTCAAAAAAGGAGGAGGTTATCAACTCGACTGTAGGTATGTTTTATTACTAAACAAAATAACTTATTACAGTGCTGTGCACCTACCAAAAACCCCATATTCTTCATATATCTACCTATAAGTTAAAACCCAATTATTTTTTTTGTTCTAGACTTTATGATAGGAAGGTACATAGTTACCGCAAAAAATACAATAATTAAGGCAATTTCGATAAATGCAACCGCATATCAAAAACAAAGTAGGTATGTGATGAATCTGGTTGTGCAAAACGCTTTCAACTGACCGCCATGATCAATTCTGATAACGGTTAAATTAATTAATTTTTAAATTCGTAAATTTATTTCTGTAAGTAAGTATTAGCCGAGTTTTTAATCGAGGCAAGTACTTTTTATGATAATAAAGTAAACAAAACGATTATTATTTATTAAAATGGCTGGAAACAAGTCGAAATAAAATCAAGAATTTTGAGTGACTTCTGAACAGAAATACCCCAGAAGGAAAATTTAGTAAAGTATTTCATACATACATCTAACATTTGTCAGATAATTAACATTGAAAGGTTAGTGTCACTCTATCACATCATAGAAGAGGAAGACCACTTTTTACCATAGTAAAAGATTACATGAAAATTTATTGATTTCAACAGCATCTTGTATGGACGTCAAAGTTTACTTATTGACTTATCAAGAACAAGATGCCGCGAACTGCAGGCTAGGGTTCGTGATTTCCAAATATTGGAAAGCCATTTATTAAAAAAAAAGCAAAAAAAATTAAAATCTCGTTTGGATTTGCTGTATGCTTTTTAAACAATTTTTATGATGTAGGTAGGAATACAGATTTCATGGTTTAAGTTGAAAATGTTTTGTACAGCACTGTAGGTAGTGTGGCAGGTTAAAGGCACTAATATCCAGACAGTTAGAACAGTTCTCAACTTTGACTTTAAGTCATTTTCTCATTTCTCATAATATATGCATTAGTTTTTATTTGTTCCATAGAGCAAGTATTGGTTTCGTGTCAAAAAAAAATTGAGGTTCTAATCAAAACCAACATTACGATGATGTAGAAGTCCAAAAAAGTTTTCGTCATGCCGTTCGTCGATCTATGCGTCTGTTCGTCTGTTCGTCTACGTACATAGAGCCACAGCCTAAACGGGTTGACGGATTTGCATGAAATTTGATACAGATTATTTTTTTGTAATTTCCAATACCTCCCATATAACGGTTTCGAGTTATTGGATTTTTCTCGAAAACGGTTCTAACGATTTCGATTAAACTTTTTGGATGTTATGTAATAAGTGATTGTAACAAAACTGCATTTTTAGTTTTTCTCAAAAAAATCAAATAAGTTATTTCCGTCAATATCATTACTGGCTCACTGATTTCGTTTAAAATTTGGCAACATGTTCTTTTTATGATTTTTAAATTTATTGTTTATTTAATTTTTCAAAAAATACCAAAAACTTAATACCTAGTTCAATTACTAACGAATATTATTTGCATATTATTTCTATAACTTGAAATACCTATTTTTTTTTCAATTTTCAATTCGAATAGTTAGTAAATATTACAATCAAATAGTTGCAATAAAGTTCTGTTAACTACCCTGACTTACTTGCATATATGGTTTTCATAAAACAATAACTAAGCTGGTAGCACACGATTTGTGCAGGTAGGTAATCACAGGAATTTGTTATCAAAATAACCAATACCATCAGAAGCACAATACGGATGATAGTAATTGCTATACAAGATCTGTAAGTCATTGATGTCATCCAATCTGGGGCTCAGGTGGTTTTAAGCATTTTTATGACAAAAATACACAGTAGGTAAGTATATAATAAATACAAAGTTTAATACTAGCATTATTTAAACTGATTAATAATTTTGTTTGTTCTCTTGTCCGAGGGCTTTAGCTGTTTCTTACTCTTTGATCCTACCCCTACTTTTTAGCCAGTAGCTCAAGTTTTTGAGATACTGGAATCTGAAATCCAATAGGTAACATCACATTCGTTCTCCTTAATCAATTTATACTCTCTCAGTTTTTATATTCTTTGACCTGGAATCTATTCTGCCAGCTCTGATTTTTGAGATATTTAAACGGTATTTCTAAAACTCTGTGTTTTACCATTTACATTTGAGATTTGAAAATTTCGGGATTAGAAAATCAAGTGCTTTGAAGCGATAAAATGAATGTAAGGTTCCTCAAGAGCTCTAAAAGAAAAAAAAATAATAATATTGTTTGTTATCAAAAATTGATGAACAACTGAAAAAAATATGTTGTTATTTTCCAAAAAAAAACGCTTTTTAAAGTATGAAATTAATAATTTTGTTGGTGAAATATTTCTTTAAACTGTAATGCTACTAAAACAATACTTATTTGATCAATTAACGCCGATATAAAATCAATTAATGCCAAATATATGGTGAGTTTATCGTTAATTCCTGACTTTTAACGCCAAACTTCAAAGGCAAAGACTAGACCTAATCGAGAAAAACAAAGTATGCCATCGTGTTCAGCACACCCGAATTATCTTTAGTAGATATGAGCGCCGTCTGTCGGTTTTTTGAACTAGCACTGTGTTTTTAATATATTTTTTGAAGTTGGAATTTTAAATTGAAATAATAGAATTGTTTTTAAAAATATTATTTATGATGGAACTATACAGTGAACATTGTCCTAAGCCCAAGATCTGTTTTATATAGAAGTCTTGTAAAATTTGTATTAGCAGTTTTTATCGTGAAGGTTGTATAGATTGGCTTGTCACGTTCTGGGTTTACAGTGACGTAGTGGTGAATGTATAATTTCCATGAATCTTGATTCAGTTTTGATTCTATATTCCCGATAGTAATAGCGAGGTCTATTTTAGTGAACGTAATAGCGAGGTCTTTTTTAGTGAACGTTTCAAAGAGATAAAGTGGCATTTTGTGGACCGCAGTAGCTGCTTGGTCGGAATATTTGTTTCCTAGTATTCCTGTGTGACCCCAACATAATTTTAGGTTTTCTAGGTGAATAAATGAGTATTACTCTTTTTTTGTTTATGATGTTAACATAGTATCTATCACTGCGGACTGAAATACTATCAGTTGTAATAATGTATTTACTGTACGTTTTCAAAGCAGATTTAGTCTCTTCCAATATAGCATACATTAGTTTAGAAAAAGTTTAGAAAAAAACTTTTTCAGAAAGTTTACAAATTTGAAATAAAATGTATTTACTAAGAGGGCTAAATTTAAATTTAAAATGAACAAATTCGCAAAAAAAGAAAACATGAATATTATTAATTTAAAGCGTTATTTAAAATGAAAATAGTAGATGTACCTAAGTACTAATTAAGCATATTTTTATGAATTTTGAACATGACAGTCATCCAGTTTTACGCCTGCAGCATAAACTGTTTATCACGCATATGTAAGATTTCAGAATAATTTGCCATCGATTGGTTTTGGAGAATTTAAAATCGGTCTCTTATTTCATTTCAAGATGTGTATAGAGTATAAAGCAATATGTAAAATGTTGTAAAACTATTGAATTGTTATAGTTGTGATGCATTTTTTTTCTTGAATAATTTATATTTTCTTTAAATTTGTTTCTTGAAGCAATAGCATGATTCCTAAATTTTAATTAACTGTCTAATACAACGCCGATATATTTGAAACTAGTACCATATTCAATATTTAAATTTTAAAAACTGTCTTTGGTTACGTTGCTTAAGTTTTTTTCTTTTTTTTTTACCTGCGATATTGGTACTATTGTGTAAGTTTAGGATTATTAAAAAAAAATTTACGAAATATTAATCAACCATATTAATCAAAAACGAGGATAGCGGATGCGAACAAAGTGGGTCCGGCAATTCTGTCTCGCGTCGGTATCTTGAGCTACAGCCTAAACTCGTGAAGCGATTTTCTTCAAACTTGGTCGTTAAGAGTTTTGAGTGGGTCTTTAGAGGAAAAATTTTAATTTTTTTTAGAACAAAAATTTACGGTACTTGCCATATGACGCAAATGGAAAAACTTATTTTTTTTCTAAAACGATGAAAGATTTTGATTTTTGTACATCTAAAATAAAAAAAAAACGTATTTTTTCATAGACCTGTTTTTCTTTTTGCTGGTTTTCTCGTTAGCGACTTAACGAATTTCGATGAAAATTTTTACACAAAAGGTTACTAACAATTTTTAAATAATTTTATTACAGTGTGTCAACAAAATTTTGTTCTTGATTTAAAAAAAAAAGTTCAATTTTTTTTTCAAAAATCGATTTTTCGGTAAATGATTTTTGGGTAAATGATTTTTTTTTTGAAATTTTGGTTTTAAATGTCCATTTATAATTTATCGTAATTAGCATACCAAGTTTTTTTTAAACACGGTTTGATAATTTTTATATATAAAGAATATTTTTTTTTTAAACGGGTTCAACGTTGAGAGATAAATCATGCACTCGTTTCGAACAATTAATATTTCAAAAACAAATTTTGGAAATTTTTTTTTGAAAATTTTGATATGAAATAATTTGAAAATTGTTAAGAACCTCTTGTGCAAAAATTATCATCGAAATCCGTGAAGTCGCTTACGATAAAATCAGAAAAGAGAAAAGCGACTCTGGGAGGTACGGTTTTTAATCGATGAAAAAATATTTTTTGTGTTTCAAAAGTACGAACGAGCTTGTTGTAGTACACATAGAAATTTTAATCAAAATCGTGGATTGTGGATTGTGTACGCATTCAAATTGTTTTTAATTTTTAATCGAATTTTTATTTTCTCGTCTTGAAATAAAAAAAAAAAAAATGTCCAGAAATATTTTTTGATAAATTTAGATGACATTTTTGATGAAATTTTTCTTCAAAATACATGCCAGACGACACCTATTTAGCTATCCATTTTGACGATGGCGCTCTGGTGATAATCGAGTTACGGAGAGCTAAATTTTCAATCGTCGAAACGATATCGTCAAGACAATAGTGATTTTGAGAGTTACGGAAATGAAAACCATCGTCGAGACGATATTGTTTGGCGATATCGTTTGGCGATAATCGAATTACGGAATTAGCCCCCATGTAATATTTTGTACAAAAAAATTTCATCTGTGCATAATCTTCGTTCTTCAAGTGATAAAAAAGTTAACATTTGAAGTCTTATATTATATTCAACTTGAGGACCATTCATTTTGAAGAAAAGATACTTCTTAAATTTTCTTTGAACAGTTTCAACTTGATTGGAATAGGTCAAATAAAAGGGATTCCATATTGTATTTCCATATTCTACTATAGGTCTTACCAGAGAAATAAACATATTAGTATAAGATTTTGTCATTTAAAAAGATTTACACGTTCTCATTATGAAACCAAGCATTTTAAATGCTTTCTTGATAACCAAGTTTATATGTGAAGAAAAAAGAAGTTTCGAATCAAAGATTATGCCGAGATCCTTTATTTCGCATACCCTTTCAAGAATTAACCCATTAATTGCATACGGAAAATTAGTGCTGTATCGTTTTCTTTTAAAGGATATTGTTTTGCATTTACTTATGTTTAAAGTTAAGCAATTTTTAAAATACCAGTTTTCTTATAGTCTTAGATCACTTTGTAGTTCAAAATTATCAACGGAATTTTTAATTACCCTACAAATTTTCGAATCATCAGCTATATTTCAATAATATAAAGCAGAACTCGCGAAAAAATATTTCTTATAAATATTTAATCCTCTTAATTTAACTATCGAAATTCGTTGCTATTTTTTTCAAAATTTTCTCGAACTTACATATTTATAAACGTTGTCTATAAATTAAGCCGTTTCTAAGAAAAACTGGATTTAATCCCATGCAAAAACACAAAGGATATATAATAATAATAAATAAAAAATAATCTTATACATATTTTGTTTTTATAAAATTTACTAATTTTTGCTTAAAAGTTTTCAAATAATTTTCGGATTTTAATTCATTTGGCAATTCATTACACATCTTAAGAACCTTATAGGTAAGCATATTCTGCGCAGATTGCGTTCTTAAAAATGGAAGATGAATGTTACATCTATTTCTTACATTGTAACTATGTACATCACTAACATATTTTATTTTATCACATAAGTAGCTAGGAAGCATTCCATTCTGCGTTTTAAATACATAAATTAAAACATTCATAATGGTTCTTTGATTTACACTTAGCCATTTTAATATACTTAACATTGATATAAATGGTGTTAACTAGTGAAATTTTGTATATAATTCTCACTGCTTTTTACTTACGATATAGGTACTATATATCAAGTTATGCATTCGTTTAAACAAAAAAGTTGAGATAACAATCAAACATGACATTACGATGATAGAGAATGAGAAAAAAGTGGTTCTGACAAGTCTGTATGTATCAGAGACCACAGCCTAAACGGATGGGTCGTTTTACTTCAAATTTGGTATGTGGCGTCTATCGCCAGACCATTTTTGATTTTTTTTTGTTTTTACCAAAAATAACTGTACCTGTCATATACCGGTTTTAGAAAAACTCATTTTTCTCAAAAACGGGTCCTACGATGTTGATTAAAAAAATCATAGTCATTTTTTTAAAATAAGGTCAGTCTTTAAATGAAAACCATTTTTTACATGAATGCTTTATATTGCCGTAATAATAGTTATTAAAAAAAAATTTCGAAAATTATTTATTTTTGGATTTAAAAAAAAAAATGAAATTCTTTTTTTGAAAAATTATTTTTTCGAAAAATACTCAATATTTTTTTTCAAAATTATTTTTTTAGATGTTGATAAATAATGTCTTAAAAATTGGGTACTAATTTGTTTTTAATAAAAGTCCTTGCAAGGTTTTATATAGAAAAAACAGTTTGTTTTTAAAAACGGCTCTAACGATTTTCATGCACTCTCTTCATATAGTTGGCAAGAGCGTGCGACGCCGACGGTTGTAATTTTAGATATAAGTAAATAATTCTTCAATTATGCTGAGTTTACAAGTTGAAAGTGTTAAAATATAATGTATATTTGAAAAGAAAGAAACTAAGAACACTATTATGCAAAAGTTCCTAGCTTTCTAGGATAGGTTACGGAGGCTAGCACTCTTCGTAACTGAAACAAATCCGCTAACGAAACCGACACTACGCCTCGGATGAGGACGATGACGACTTTTGGCTATTGTACCCGGACAAAGATTGGTTTCTGGAATGTATGTACCCTTCTCGACAATGGTAAAGAAGGGCCCCAAAATTCTAGATTCCTCCTGCGCACAATAGCCTGATTTCATGGGAGCCTCTTGGAGACAGGATACTAAAGGCAAGGTTTCGGACTAGAGTACGTCGACCATCATACAGTGTTACGCCCCAACAAATACCTCACTTCCTGAAGTAAAATACACCTTTTATAACCAGCTGAGTGCTGCTTACAAAAATACACCTCGCGGAGACATCATAATGGTCATGAGAGATCTGAATGCCAAAGTTGGCAATAACAACGAAGGACTGAGGCATGTCATGGGAAAACATGGCGTTGGCGATTGCAACGACAACGGCGAACGTTTCGCGGATTTCTGCAAAGTCAACCGTCTTGTAATTGGTGGCACCATGTTTGAACACAAGACGTGCCACAAAATAAGCTGGGTGTCCAACGATAGGCAGGCAACCTCCAACCAAATTGATCACTTCGCGATCAGCCGACGTTTTAGAAGTAGTCTCCTGGACGTCAGGAACAGAAGAGGGGCAGACATGAGATTGGCCCGGGACCACCATCTGATGGTAGCTCTCGTAAGACTACGCACAGCTGCAGTTCGGAGATCCCAAGCAAACACTCGAATGCCCAGGTTTAATACCGACAGACTAAAGGACCCCGTAGTTCGCCAACAACTAGGGGACCATCTTTCCCAAGGACTGAGAACAATCAGCAGCAGTGAATCTACCTTTATTGAAGACCAATGGTGTGCTGTGAAAAATGTGTTCATAACCGGTGGTGAAAGAATAGTCGGTCGGACACAAGGAAGAAATAGTGCTTGGCTATCCTCAGAAACCTGGGAAAAGATCGACGAAAGAAAACAACTGCGAGAGCTCGCATCGCAGCTACTCAAGCAGCAGAGAGAAGCGAGCTAGAATCCACGTATCGCATGAAGATGAGAGATGTTTACCGTAGCGTGAGACGTGACAAGCGTAACTACATCAACGCATTAGCTGAAGAAGCAGAAGAGGCCGCAAATCGGTGTAGCAGCAGAACTGTTTATAGAATCGCCAAGGAGCTTACTGGAGTACAATGTTTCAAACAACACCTGGTGAAAAATATAGATGGTTCCCTGCTCCATTCGGATGAGGACCAGCTCAGAAGGTGGAAGGAGCACTTCGCTTCGGTTTTAAACCGTGTGTTCGCCAGCGATGCGCAACACTATCATATCTAAAAATTTTCAGCTTATTGCGTTTTTCCTATAAATTTTGCAATAACTAATTGTCACTCAATGATTTTTTTATATCAAAGCTCAATACCTACTGCTTGTACAAAAAAGTACCAATTTTTTTTTTTAAATTTTCTATAATTTTTGTTAAGCCACGATGGACTTCAAAACAGCTCCGCGAAATTAGGCCTCCGGAATTTTTTTTTTTTTTTTATTATCTTTATTTGGCAATATTTGCCATTTAAAAAAATTCATTACATAAAAATTTTACATTCTTTTAGTTAAATAAATCTAGTTTTTACATAATTTATTAAAAGTTTTTTGAACTTTGTTAAATTCTGTTCGTTTTTCAAATCATTTGGTAAAGAATTGTAAATATCTAATCCTCTATAAAGAACCATATTTTTTGTTTTCGTGTTCCTGTACATTGGCAATCTAAAATTACTAGCATTGCGTAACGCAAAAGGCTGTACATCACTAACATAGGTTACATATTCGTTTAAATAATTTGGTAAAATATTGAATTTAATTTTAAACACAAATACAATAGCGTTATACATAATCCTTTGGTTCACACTCATCCAAGACAATTTTAAAAACATTTCTCTTATTGGAGTAAATCCATTGCACAATAAAACAATTCTCATGCCTCTATTCTGAAGTTTTTGCAATCTATTCATCATGAGATTATTACACATAAACAAAACACTAGAACAATATTCAAAATGTGGCTTTATCATCGTATTATATACCCTAAAAAAAAGCACACAAAAACAACAACGAAATTTATCAATTTTAAGGTGTTATTCTTTTTTTGGGGCTTTATTTAATTTTTATTGGGGCACAATTTTATTATGAAATAAGGCCCCAGTGAAATACAATCCCAAAATTAAAAATAAATTGTCTTTCACAAAAAGTTTTGTGCAAAACCGCTAATCGAAGACCCAGGGCTGGTAAATTACCGCTTATTGTGGACTTAGCAATCATGTTTCAATGTACAACAGAGGAATAATGAATTTTAAAGAGAAAACGTGTGTCACTCTGTTGAAATCAGATGACGAAGTTGTGTGCTGGAGATATTCTTGTAACGCAAGAATACTTTTTTTGCCTGAAGGAACATGTGAGAAGGCAAAAATGATGTGGACCAAAACCACGAAAACGATGAGAGCTCTTTCAATGAGCTAAAGGTATTGAAAAAAAATAAAAACGATTGCGTAGATGCAGCAGGGACACTTGGAACGGAACGCTCTCAGCACTATTAGAGTTGCTTTTGGCAACGCATTTAATAAGTAAGAATTATTATTACTACTATGCAATACAAATTCTTGTATGTTTGATTTTGTGCTATCTGATATTCAATCAGTGTTTTTGTTTTTCTGAAAAAGATTTCAGGAAGAAACGCAAAATTTACAAAGTACAAAGCTAACAAAGCATTTATAACATCATCGACAAATCCACTTCAAATCATTTGGGCCTTCCAATTGGAATCTGTTGGCATAATTTTGGAATTTCAATGGACGAGACACATCCTATGTCATTTTACACATCGTGTATTATGGAAGAAGTACAATTTACATATTGTTTGTTTTCATCGCACAAAGAAATTGAAGAGAAAATTCCACCGACCAACAGAACCATCTTTATTGACGGAACTTTTAAAAAATCGCGCGAACCACCAGGGATGGATTGCAGCACGATGTTTAAACTGAAAAGCACTAGTAAATAATAGAATAGCTGAAGAATTGCGCTATTTTTTGTTACTTACTGTTACAGAATAGCTGAAAAAAAAATCACACGATTTTTTGCAGCCATTCTGTTACTTTTAAATTCGTAAACAGGTTTTTCAATTTTTTTTGTTTTTATGCATAAAAGAACAAAAAAGGCTTATGAACTTCTGTTGGAGGACAAGATAAAATGTTGATCTAAATCCTTCCAAATGTTTGGATCAGGGAATAAATTTATGATAGCAAAAATGGTGTACATTCTCAATTTCAAATAAATTTTAAAATGAAAATTGTACATTTGAATAATAGGCGTCAAAAAGTTCAATTTAGCGTTTATATCTAAATTTTGACCGATTTTTTTATATTTAGGTAGACAGAAGTTCAATTCTCTGCTAAAACCTAATTTTTCCATTTTTTGTTGTAAGTTTTTCTTCTTTTTTTAATAAGAAATTATTCTTTGATAAAAACCATTGAGAAATCTTATTTTTTTAAGAGGCCGATTTTTCTCTGTTGGACAAAATATTGCAATTTCATATGAAAATTATAGCAAAACAGACCGTTTCTACGTGAACCTCGTAACTACATTTTTACTTGCGATATAGGTACTATAAATCAAGTTATGCATTCGTACAAAAACAAAAAGTTGAGATAACAATCAAACATGACATTACGATGATAGAGAATGAGAAAAAAGTGGGTCCGACAATTCTGTCTGTTTGTCTGTCTGTCTGTCTGTTTTTTTACATGGATGCTTTTAAGTTGCCGTAATAATATTTAGTAATTTTTTTTTTCGAAAAATCATTTTTTCGAAAACTATTCAATGTTTTTTTTTTCAAATTTTAGTTTTAAGATGTTGATAAATAATATCTTAAAAATGGGGTACCAATTTTTATAAAAGTCCTTGCTAAATTTTATATGGAAAAAATAGTTTTTTTTTAAACAAACGGCTCTAACGATTTTAAATTTTATTTTTCTAAAAATGTATCATTATAGAAGAAATCAAATTGCATACTTTGTTTTGAGGTTAAATTCATTTAAGAAGCTGTTTTAGTCATTTGAAAATCGAATTTAATGTTTTTTTTTTAATTTTTTTTTTTTTTGGTCTAAAACTGCATTTACAAATTTTGAATTAAAGGGGCTTAGCATAAATAGTAACTTTATCTACAAGAGCAAGTACGTGCGACCCAGTCGTGCATTTTATTTTAAAAGATTTTGCTTAACATTAGACATCGCTGGAAAACTATGAGTAAGGAAGATGAAAAACTAAATGGTGAAATAACATCAATTAATATGTTTTATAGTTGATTGCACATACTGCAAGGACGGAGAGGGAAATCTGATCACCGATCCACAAAGCATACTGGGGCGATGGGAAGTGTACTTTAATGAATTGCTAAATGGTCAGCTCACAGCAGAAGTGGAGGCTCCACTACTTCAAGATGAACACCCTATGCTACCGCCACCAAGCATAGAAGACGTTGAGAAGGCTATAGGACGGCTCAAGAAAACAAAGCCCCGGGAGCCGATGGCATACCAGCCGAATTATTCCACCACGGCGCACAGTGGTTCAACTTGTATGGGAGAGCGGCAGAAATTCTGTAAAATCTGAACTAGTGAACGGATTTGGCATACACGTTAAGATCCGGCTTATACATACGTGGTCCAAATTTGGTTAGGAAATAATAATTTTTAACAAAGTTATTGACATTTGTTTAAAAAATGTAGTACACTGAACTAAGAAAAATATTGTGAAATCTGAACTAGAAAACGGATTTCAATGAAATTTGGCACACACGTTAAAATCCGGCTAATACATACGTGGTCTAAATATGTTAAAAAATAATAATTTTTAACAAAGTTATTGACATTTGTTTAAAAAATGTAGTACACTGAACTAAGAAAAATATTGTAATATCTGAACTAGAAAACGGATTTCGGTGAAATTTGGCAAACGCGTTAAGATCCGGCTAATACATACGTGGTCCAAATTTGGTTAAGAAATAATATTTTTTAACGAAGTTATTGACATTTTTCAAAAATTCGAGAGTAATGAAATGCATTTTTTTAATAAGTATTATAAGAAATGTATAAATATATATTGTAAACATAAAAAAAAATACTTAAAAAATAATATAAAAACAATATTTCTACTATTTAAACTATTAAAAAATGAAGTTTTTTGCGTCTGTGCTCATTGGAAGAATTTTCTTTTTTGCCTGTGGCCGTAAGCTTGTTATTAATGGATCAGATGATATCAGGATACGATGCATTACATCTTCATTCGTCGCAATTTGGCTGCATTTCCTCGAATTTATTAATGACACCTTTCACAACCCCAGAATTGCTCAACACTGGCTTATATTTTTTCATTAATCCTTTATTTATATATTTTTAAAAATGTATATGTTTAAAAATTCTAATAATGGATTAAAGGTAATAAAAATTAGGTAACACATAACAAAGACAAAGCAATAAAACTTTAAACAACAATAAAAATTGTTTGTTTCTAATTGATATGAAAAACGCAACAGGTATATGGAAAAACCCACATACAGAAAAAAACCGTTTTTCTTAATTTTTACCTGTCATGCATTTTTCGTGTAACCAATAAAATTGTGGGATTATCCCTAATCCTTTTGGTTATTTTCCATTCTGTACTTTCATATAATTTAAACTATAGTAAAATAATTGTTTACCTGATGTATTTTTTCCAAGAAAATTAAGTTGAAAGTTGAAAAAAATGTTGGGTCCAGAATAAAGGGTTGCGTAAAATATCGAATATCCCTGACCTGGGCCAACACATGAATATTGTTTTATTTTTAAAATAAAGGTACACATTTTACCTAAAAATAGAGGGCTCAAAAATTTCGTTCTGACAAACAATTTCTGAGAAATTAAAACTTTTTCGTATATACCACCATCAAAATCGAGTTTTTTGAACACCGATCCTGTGACACTAATTTGACCATAACTTCCAGGTCTGTCGGTATCTGTCGGTAAATCTTTCAGTCCTGTCTTCTGGGCAGTATGGAGCACACCTTGGCATACTAAATTTTTTGACTAAATGTGACTACGCTTTTACAGTTCAACAAGTTTAAAAAAACACGTTTTTTCTTAGTACCTATGTTTGAGGCTACTTATAGAAGCCTTCTTTTTATATATTAATTTTTTCTTTTTCAATTTTATATATTCAAGAGTAGACCAATAAAATGATGTAAGAAGTTCTATAATATATTTTTAGGAACTTCGGAAAAAAACAATAAAGTTCGTTGAAAATTTGGCCCGCGACTTGAATTAGAATATTTTTCAACTTTGAGGGCTTGTACATATATAATATATATAAAAAAAAAAGTATACATAATCATATGCCATGGCTATTTAACAATACCTAGACATAAAACTTAAATGGCTAAAAAATAATTGTTCCGAAGGTATTTTCGCCGCTTTTAAACCACTGTGCGGCGGGCGAGCCTTACGTTAAGCAATTCATGATATCATAGTGCAAGTATGGGACCAAGAAGAAATGCCAGAAGACTGGCGAAAAGGTATCATATGCCCTATACATAAGAAGGGAGATGTCACAACGTGCAGCAATTATAGAGGTATCACGTTGTTGAGTACCGCCTATAAGATACTCTCCTCTATCCTACAAGACCGGATAACCCCATACGCTAAAACCATCATCGGACACTATCAGTGTGGTTTCATTCCAGGCAAATCAACAACTGATCAGATTTTTACCCTTAGGCCGCGGCCACGCAGTAAGCGGCTGAGCGGCTAAGCGGCTGAGCGGCAAGCGTCTGAGCGGCAGCTCTAAGCGACGTATGGCCAGGCACTGAGCGACTGCTTTTGAGCGATTTGTATTTAAAATGCCGTTGTCAAGAACAGTTCGCCGTATTTTATTGTCGGAAAATCGTTTGTTTGTGTACAAATTACTTAAACGTATACAAAAAAGGAGACGATTTGGTGTTCATCCGATTAACCAATTAAGATCGGAGTTCGGAGAATTCAATCATTTATTTTTGAATCTACGAAAATTTCCAGATATATTCTGGCAATATCTACGTATGTCTATCGAATCTTTTGATTTGCTGCTTGAAAAAGTGCGTCCTAGATTAATAAAACAAAGAATCAGGTTGAGATTGCACACACGAAATTAATAATTCAATGTTTACTTTCGCCATCTTTACTTCTTGCCGCTCAGAAAATTACTAAAAATTAAAACAGGTTTGGTTGCTGAGCGGCGCCGCTTAGCCGCTCAGAAATTTGTTTCGCCGCTCGCTCATTGCGTGGCCGCTTCTATGTGATTTCATATGTTTTATATTTTTTTTTCCGCTCTGCCGCTCAGCCGCTTACTGCGTGGCCGCGGCCTTAGGCAGGCGATGGAAAAATGTCTAGAACTTAACATCCCAACATACCATCTGTTTATAGACTTTAAAGCCGCCTATGAGAGCATAGCCAGGGTAGAACTTTACAAAGCCATGAGAGAATTCGGCATCCCAAATAAATTGACACGACTATGTAGGTTGACCATGACCAACGTAACAAGCCAAGTTAAAATAGCCGGATTGCTATCCAGACCAATCAACATCTTTAATGGACTCCGACAAGGGGATGGTTTGGCCTGTCTCCTCTTCAACCTGGCGTTGGAGAAAGCAATCCGTGACTCTGGTACGGCAACAAGAGGGACCATCGTCAACAGGTCCAGCCAGATACTGGCTTACGCAGACGACATCGACATCATCGGAAGAACCGAACAAGCTGTACACGATTCCTTCATCCAGATCGAGCAGGCGCACAGTGCGTCGATTGTATGGAGATGATGGAAAAAAATCAATTTTCAAAAACTAAGCTGAGTTTGCATAAAAAAATTATGGCAAATGTAATAACAACAAGTTTTACAAAGTTTAGCAAAATTTTCACGCCCCCTGCCACGCCCACTTCTGAATATGATTATTTATATCTAGAAAACGGCATGCACGATTTGAATAAAACTGAAGAAATTTGATGATCGAGCTCAAAAATATAAAAGGGTGTCGACCATATCCGCCCCTTGCCACGCCTACTTTTTTATCCTTACCAAATCATGAACTTTTTGTTTTTTAGTTTTTTGGCAACACTCAACAAATTCTTTTTGCGGTCTCCCACGCTTATTACTAAGGTCTTGGCTTGTCGATGCACTCATTAGAGTTTGGATGTTTTGGGGAAAGGAGTGAAAATTGTCAAGCCAGTCTTTATTCTTTTTTAAAAAGCTATCACGTTTTCTGTGGCAACTTTGCCAACGTTTATTTCTTTCGAAGCAAATTGTTGATGGGTGTTTTGCTAAGATTTCTTGATCTTCAGGCTCTAAATTTGATTGTATATTTAATTTTAACTCCATAAACTCCAAAACATCACGCACTCGGGCTGTTGAGTTGGAAAACGAAACATCAAAAAGCTCCCTATTTGAACACATTCTGTAAAAAATAGTTGTAAACAAACACTTGTTGCAAGAGAAAGAGCAGGCTTCTGCAAAAAAAACTTACTTTTTTTAAAAGGTATAATTGTTTACTTTCTTTAAATAAAAACACTTTTTTCCCATCGGACCCCTCCAAAAATATATAGCTTATCGAAGTTAGTACTTAACACGCACAAAGAAGCTTTGATTTGGACTCTCAAAAAAAATATAAATTTACATGCAAAAAAATAATGCAGTTAGAATAATTATATTTTCTCTCCTGAATATGAATCTAGCAAAAAAAATATCATATGTTCTTTTTTTCTTCAACAAATGCTCTTTTGACCGTTAACTAAAAATCTTACTCTCATTACTTGTTTTTTTTTATTGATCTTCTGAGCATCTCTGACGACAGAGATTGAACTTTATCATAAATTAACTATTGATTCATTCACTCAGACTAATTACCTTGAATTTGGCATACTTGCTCCACATTTTTGTCAAATTTTTTTTTTGATTTTTTTCCACTAGTCGCCGCACTGTGAGGCGGCACAAAATCTGGGGCTGCACATTAGTGAAGGTAAAACAAAGTAAAAGTGGCGTCGAATGCGAGAAGAAAAGTTGGTCAAACAATCAAGGTAGCGGAGCACGAATTTGAAGTGGTGCAATCCTTTAAATACCTTGGGTCAACAGTAGCAGCCGATAACAACATAGAAGAAGAAATACGCGGGTGGCTTCTCAAATCCAACAGAGCCTACTACAGTCTGTCAAAGCTATTCAAATCCAGGAATCTAACCATAACTTCAAAACTGCTGCTGTACAGGACCATGGTCCTGCCAGTACTCATGTATGGATCTGAGACTTGGGTGCTTAGCAAAAGGCACTGTGACCTCTTAGCCGCGTTCGAGAGAAAAGTCTTACGGAGAATTGTTGGCCCCATATGTGAGAAAGGACGATTCCGGAGACGGTACAATCATGAGTTGTACGCAATCTACCTTGAAGCAGACATAGTGACAAAAATTAAGCTCGGTAGACTCCGGTGGGCAGGGCACCTAGCTCTTTTGCGGTACATTCTATGGTAGACGGCAGCGTGGTAGACCATTCTTGCGCTGGAGAGATGGCGTAGACCAGGACGCCCGAAGCCTTGAGGTGCGCAACTGGATGGCGTTGGCTCGAGACCGGGATAGGTGGAGAGACTTGTTGAAAGAGGCCAGGACCGGACCCCGGTTGTCGAGCCGATGATGATGATAGTTAATTCAATTTCTTTTTTTTTTCACTCCAATTATTCAATTTCGAGAGGTTCACGCAGAAACAAGACGAGATATCACCAGATAAAGTCACAAACATATGATAGTCAAATATGACAATCACTTATTACACAGACCGATTTTCTTGATTTTGACTCTTAGCTTTCAAAAATCATCTCAATTTTGTCGGAAATTGGTAGTTTAATGGGGAGGAAACGTTAAAGATACAACGTTGAATGAAGCTCAAAAATTGAGGAAGTAAATTTGCGGCACCAACAGGGTAAAAAACCGTTGCTGCCTTTCTGTACAGGATGGTTTTAAAGAATAAACGGTGATACTTCCAAAAGAAGATATTTTTGATGAGGAATCCCGTGGGCACGAAATTCTTGAAGATAATGAAATCCCTGTTGTTGCCGGCCCAAACATTGATGATTTGTAAGGATTTGCGAGCAAATATTGTTTTGTAGGCATTTAACAAATTGTAGCGAATGCAACCTAAAAATTCGAGCGGATTGCTGAAGGGAAGAAGAACTGTGCTATCCTTGTTGCAGGCAAATTGTGCAGGAGTGTTATTTCATTTTCTGAAAAAAACTATATGGGTTTTATTTCATGTTTTCAACAAAAAAAACAAAAATTATTGCATTTATTTTTTGGGGCATATTTTTATTTCCTTGGAGGCCTTATTTCATTGGGGCATAATTTCATTATGACAAAATACCTTATTTCATTATTCTTTTTGTGCCTTATATTTCTGGCGTCTAATTTCGCGGAGCCCATCCAAGCAATATAATACACTCTAAATTCCAAAATAAAGCCTTGATTTTTATTTAGAGAGGTTAATTTGTTTTTAGTATTCTTAACTTCGTACGTTATTTCTTACATTTTGTGCCTTGTTTTTACCATAGATCCAGGGGCCCCAGCAGAAAACAACAGTAATAAAAATAATAATAAAGTTTATTAGTTCGTTGAACTTTCTTACAAAATTCGGTTACAATTTTTTTTACATTTGCATATGTTTTGACTTATTTTTAAATATTTAATTTACATTTTTTCAATTTTTTAATTTACATTTTTAAATTTTGTTTAATTTACATTTTTGAATTTCACTATTTGTTTTTACTAGTTGTTAAGCAAAAAATCTTAAAGTTTATGTTTAAAACATCTCAATATTGTTTCTGTTTTTAACTCATTTGGTAAGTTGTTTAAGAAATTAAGTCCTGCATACATCAAGGAATTCCTCGTACTGCTTCTGTTACACCGAATAGGTCTTAGGTTCTGGTTGTTTCTTAGGCTGTACGGCTGCAATTCAGATACCGTAGTAAGGCTGTGGTCTTTTCGATTCTTTCGGGCTATAAAATGGATGGATTTATCGAATTCGAAGGAGGCCTGATTTCACCCATTTCTTCTTAGCCAATAAATTTATTTTAGGCAAAACTTCGAATTTTGAGATTTTGCCTAGTATATCTACTGAAAAAAAAAAATACTTTTTGAGGGAAAAACCCGTTTTTATTTTGTTTAATATTTGGAGTCCATAACTTCGATTTTACCGAAAAACGGTAAACAATAATAAAATAAGACCGCAAAGATCACAACGTTTTAAAAAAATAAACTTTAAAATTGCTTAATTTTATAAAAATTGTGGTTCGTTTGTCCAACGTTAGTCCAAGGGGGTCATTCCGTAATTTTCAAAACGATTCTCGTCGAAACGATAGTCGCAGATTTGCTCACCGTAACTCTATCGCTATCGTCTCGTTTTTTGAGTGCGACACACTCTCAAACTGTGGTTGAAATGTCATCGGGCTATCAAAAATGACAATATGCATTGCTTTTTTTTGTGTCTGTGGCTGAACATTAAAAATATTACGAAATTCAAGTAAATTTAAATAAATATTTTTGTAATTTTTAATCGAATTTACATTTTCACTTCTTAATATAATAAAATAAATTTGCAGAAAGTTTTGATTATTTTGGCAAATTTAGACACCAATCAAGTGTTAAATTACAACGAGTTACTTTTATTCAATAAACAATCCTTAAAAAAATTTAGTTTTATCTTTTTGAGGACATTTTATTTCAAAATACATGCCAGACGACACCTATTTAACTATCGTGCAAATACAACCATTTTGACGATGGCGCTGTTGTGATAATCGAGTTACGGAGAGCAAATTTTTAATCGTCGAAAGGATATCGTCAAGACGATAGTGATTTTGAGAGTTACGGAAATAAACACCATCGTCCAGACGAAATCGTTTGGCGATAATCGAATTACGGAATGACCCCCAGGGTATCCCACTATTTTTTTTTAACACAACCTTGGCTCAAAACTTAGGTGAAGGCAAACTTTTTCTCTCCAGAAAACATTAAAACTAAGTTTTTATTAGGTAGTGTAAAGTTTTTTTTTAGTGTAAAATTCGTATCTTAAAACATTTTTTTTTTCACTGTAAAAATTAAATCTGTTGATACATAGTTCAGATTTAACAGTCTTTTTTCCGCTCTCCACATATAAACCAAACCACTGTGCGGCGCACACTGCTCCTGGGCTATATGAAGAGTACGGTAACCGATCGAAAGGCAGAAATGCAACACTTAAATGGCCTGTCAGACCTCCCGACCTGACTGTATTGGATTTTGTTGTGTAGGGTAAAATGAAAAATGTTGTTTAATTTACTGAAAAACCAACGTCATCAAAAGTAAAGTACCAGGTAGCATCAATTAATATTCGAAAGGAAACCCAAAACTGGGGTCTAGAATGCATACAAAAATAAGGAGAACACATTGAACAACTCTTATAACTGTCCTTTAAATAAAAAATATAAGAAACAACAAAAATTTATTTGTATTCTTAGCCTTTCCTAGACAAAAAAAAAAACTTTTTTTTACCTGTTGTACGTTTTTCGAATTTTCATAAAATGTTCATAATATTTACGCATTTTTCCAAGAAAATTGACCTTAAATTCCAAAAAAAAATAGCATGGACAGGAAAAATGAAACGCTTTTAAAAATTTATATCTAAGCAACCAAAAAAGATTTCGACATTATTTTAACGCAGTTAAAATAAGGCGCATTTTGTATAAAGTGCTTAACAACTTTTTTACCATAAGTATAAGCAGGGAGAGAAATTATCGTTAACATGGACCAAGGCTTACCAAAGTACATAGGTGTTTTTTTTAAATCATCGATAAGTGAAATCAACTTTGAAGATAGAACTTCAATGTAGAACAATTGTTTTCTTAGAATATACTCCAGAATCACCATTTCATTTTCCTTGACTAATTGATAGACACCCTGCACAATCTTATTAGGGATTTGGCACCGTAACCATGTGTAGTGTACCCAAAATATGCAGCAATATTGGCAGTAAAAAAAAACCGTTATCCTAAAAAAATAGTCATAAACGGATGTATGCTTTTTAATTAATTTAACTTAGACAGCATCTTATGAATACGACCCAATGTGTTTGGAAACATTTTGTCTTCTTTTAACAAACTGTTGTTTATACTTTCGCTCATAGTCGATACGGTATTCGACTGAAAGTGTGCAAAAGAGATTTATATACCACTAAGCTGATAGTATTTTTTTTTTTCTTGAAGAGAAATTTTCAGTTTTATCAGAAAAAAGCCGTGATGATGGCCATTTAGAGTCAACTTTTCACTGTTTTTTTTTTTTAACATGTAGTGAACATTTGCTATATTATATATTTGTTATATTAAATTAAAGAAAATAAGAATAAACAGAGTTTCCTTCTTTAATATAATATTGGAAGAATTTTAAAAAGAAAAATTTTGTCAGGCAGAAATAAAAAGAAGCAGAATTTTGATAAGCATTTAAAAAAAAAAGCAGAATTTTGATAAGCAGTATTAAAAAAAAAAAGTACAGCCTTGGCCAAAAGTATTAGGCACCCTTTATTTTTCGCTCTATTCTCTGAAACATTTTAATTTTTTTTTTTAATTTTAAAACGGAACATTCGAAAGTTCCCAACAACATCAAAAGAGATGGTCAAAAAGGTTTTACAACAAGAATGGGACAAAATAAGTTCAGATGAGTGCCGTAGGCTGGTAAGGTCTATGCATAAAAGGATAGCAGCTGTCATAAAAATGAGGGGTGGCAACACTAAATATTAATTTTTCTTTAGTAAAAAAAGATTTTCAACAATTCTGCATACTTTGTTTTTTTTTTTATTCATCGTTATAAAAATATAACAACTTTATGAGGGCGCCTAATACATTTGGCCAAGGCTGTATAATTTGAAACCAGAATTTTGACCTGTTGCCAAGTCTTCAAATTCCAACTAAACCACTCAATGTACCAGTGCCAATCTTCATTACGATAACCACCCCTAGCCCCACCACGTCAACAGGTCAACATTTTGAAACTTTTTCCTCAGTATAATATTCTTTCCCATTCACGAACACATTTTTCATCAGTAGTCATTTCTTGTTGTTTGTCGTGTAAGCTAAATATATTTATGTCAATAAAGGTCACCTTATTATTTTTATGTATCTAGCTAGAACAATTGCAACAAATTTTTTGGTGGGAAATATAGGGAATTAAACAAAAAATTGCACCACCCTCACATATGTACATAATATGCACATGTACATGTTCCTATAAAAATGTGCATTTATACATGTATCGTAATTGTCGCAATTCAAAATTAATTAAAAAAAAAGTTATTTTATTACAATTTCAGGAACTACAATTGCTGGACAAAGAAAGATTCAAGTAACACAATAAAAAAAAAGATCACAAACAGAAGTCAGTTTAATGATGGAAATTATAAAATAAGTATTATAAATGAATTAACAAAATATATCTGCGATTAAAAAAAAAAAAAAAAAACACACACACAAGAAAGCATTAAACTATGTCAAAAAAAAATATCAAACATTTAAACAAGATGCTAGTGACAAATAATGATAATATGTTTGGTGGTAGTACTAAACGTCCACCCCCATCTACAACAGCATCTCCACTGCGATCACTATCATCATTATCAGCATCATCATTACCAACAACATCACCACAATTATCTAGGACGTTTTTACCACCACTATTTCCACCAACAACAAAAACACCAGGAATAACAAAACTATTCCCCTTTACTACAGCAGCATCACCCTGCATTGCTGTTACTACCACAATAACTAGTAAATCGGTATCGGAACCATTGTCATCACGAATTGTGTCATCGACAGTAACGGCAATGGGTGGCGATAGATCAACAGAGCAAATATCAGCTGCCACAACATCAACACTCTTATCGGGAAGAACAAAATTATTACAAGAGCGTTCGCGCCACCGCCAGATACAACAGAAGCAATACCATCACCTCCACCATCATCATCATCATACACCACAGTTTCGTTTTCGAATCTTACCTGGACTCAAAGCTACATCGTTTTTTACCATTTTGACACTAGTATGCTTAGAAACGGTGCTCTTGTCAACAGTATCGAACTGTGCCAAGACATTCTATATGCATTGGAATACATCAAATAGCATGTAAGTAATTATTTTAAATTGAATTTATGTATACTATATGTATAAATGTAAGTTAATGTTGACATGTCTGTTTGATTACTTATCTCTTTTAATTTTTCAAGATACAAGTGCTACTGTTTCCTTGTTTTATAAAAATTCCTCGGTCAAAATAATTTCCCGTTAGCATTGATTCCGAGGAAGTTAAGGGACATTTTTAGTGGTCATTCCAGGATTTCCCCCTCCCATCAAAATGAATTTATAGACCGCACATGTAAAAGTATATTTTTATGAGTTATTTTTATTCTTGGTTCAGATGATCATTTAAATATTTCTGCCAAATTTTATAACTATACCATCACTATTAAAGGGTTTTTGATAAATGAAAAAAGGGCCATAACTTTCGTCATGGTAGTGGGATCGTTTTGAAATTAATCTTTTTGAATTCTGCATTAAAAAATACCTTTTAATCAGAGATGCAAAAAGCTCAAATTTCAGCTCAGCTCATGCTATAGCTCAGTGTGAGCTAGCTAGCTCAAAAAAAGAGCTAGCTCAAATTTGAGCTGAGCTGTGAGCTGAGCTGAAATTTGAGCTTTTTGCATCTCTGGTTGTGCTAAGCTCATCTAAGCTGAGCTAAGTTAATTCAGTTCAGTTGAGTTGATTTCTTCTATGGTAAGAGTTGATTTAATTTTTTTGTGTGGTAAAACATTGCAAATTGAATAATCTGCTGTTGTCGTAACTTTACATTATGGATGGATCCTAAAATCATATCATATCAAATCAGCAAACATAATAAAAGATTATTTTTGATAGAGAATAAGTTGTCACTGACACTCGGACAATTATAATTGGATATACGCGGTTAGTACTTTGAGTCAACTGGTGACTGATATTTTACAAAATGCATTTATGCAGTCATTCTGTTTTTCTAACAGGTTAAAATATACAAATTTACCAGAATCACCCATTGTAAAATTTTGGGTTTTCTTATTTCTATTACAACCCTTTCATTACCAACCAGTTACCTAAACTTCTATTAATGTATATCTCATTCACCAAAAAGATATCGGAAAAACCACTGATGACCATTGATTGCAAATACTTCAAGAAAATCCCAACTACCTGACTTTTGAAATTGCAAGACCTATTCATATATACCATCGGTTTACTTTCATTGCCCTAATGTTCCCTTACTGATCGTAACCCAACATAATTTTATTATCCTCATAAAAGAAGTTATTTAATAAAATCTATTTTGCGGTCAAAATGGGTAATTATCGATTTCTGGAAAAATTCTATTATCGAAAATTGCTTTTATTATTAATATTTATGGTGTTTCTTTGAAGATATATATTTCACTTGCCCTCTCGTCCGCACTCGATGTTGAAACTTGCAAAAATAGTAAAAATCGTAACTTAACTTACTATACCAACTTCCAAATTATTTTTCTTCCCAATTATGTATATAATATTATATTATATCATTATTATATCTAATCTACATATATTACATCAAAATTTAGTTTTACTGAATTCAGTTTTACGTAGAATATTTCGGGTCGGTTCAGCTCGGTTTACTTCAGCTCTTCAGCTCATCTCAAATCAGGTCAGCCCATATGACAGCTCAGCTCAACTTAATGAGCTAGCTCAAAAGTGAGCTAGCTCAAAAGTGAGCTAGCTCAAAAGTGAACTAGCTCAAATAAGAGCTGAGCGCAGCTCACTTTTGAGTAGTCAGTCTGTCAGTCTGTCAGTCTGTCGGTCTGTCAGTCTGTCAGTCTGTCAGTCTGTCAGTCTGTCAGTCTGTCAGTCTGTCAGTCTGTCAGTCTGTCAGTCTGTCAGTCTGTCAGTCTGTCAGTCTGTCAGTCTGTCAGTCTGTCAGTCTGTCAGTCTGTCAGTCTGTCAGTCTGTCAGTCTGTCAGTCTGTCAGTCTGTCAGTCTGTCAGTCTGTCAGTCTGTCAGTCTGTCAGTCTGTCAGTCTGTCAGTCTGTCAGTCTGTCAGTCTGTCAGTCTGTCAGTCTGTCAGTCTGTCAGTCTGTCAGTCTGTCAGTCTGTCAGTCTGTCAGTCTGTCAGTCTGTCAGTCTGTCAGTCTGTCAGTCTGTCAGTCTGTCAGTCTGTCAGTCTGTCAGTCTGTCAGTCTGTCAGTCTGTCAGTCTGTCAGTCTGTCAGTCTGTCAGTCTGTCAGTCTGTCAGTCTGTCAGTCTGTCAGTCTGTCAGTCTGTCAGTCTGTCAGTCTGTCAGTCTGTCAGTCTGTCAGTCTGTCAGTCTGTCAGTCTGTCAGTCTGTCAGTCTGTCAGTCTGTCAGTCTGTCAGTCTGTCAGTCTGTCAGTCTGTCAGTCTGTCAGTCAGTCAGTCTGTCAGTCTGTCAGTCTGTCAGTCTGTCAGTCTGTCAGTCTGTCAGTCTGTCAGTCTGTCAGTCTGTCAGTCTGTCAGTCTGTCAGTCTGTCAGTCTGTCAGTCTGTCAGTCTGTCAGTCTGTCAGTCTGTCAGTCTGTCAGTCTGTCAGTCTGTCAGTCTGTCAGTCTGTCAGTCTGTCAGTCTGTCAGTCTGTCAGTCTGTCAGTCTGTCAGTCTGTCAGTCTGTCAGTCTGTCAGTCTGTCAGTCTGTCAGTCTGTCAGTCTGTCAGTCTGTCAGTCTGTCAGTCTGTCAGTCTGTCAGTCTGTCAGTCTGTCAGTCTGTCAGTCTGTCAGTCTGTCAGTCTGTCAGTCTGTCAGTCTGTCAGTCTGTCAGTCTGTCAGTCTGTCAGTCTGTCAGTCTGTCAGTCTGTCAGTCTGTCAGTCTGTCAGTCTGTCAGTCTGTCAGTCTGTCAGTCTGTCAGTCTGTCAGTCTGTCAGTCTGTCAGTCTGTCAGTCTGTCAGTCTGTCAGTCTGTCAGTCTGTCAGTCTGTCAGTCTGTCAGTCTGTCAGTCTGTCAGTCTGTCAGTCTGTCAGTCTGTCAGTCTGTCAGTCTGTCAGTCTGTCAGTCTGTCAGTCTGTCAGTCTGTCAGTCTGTCAGTCTGTCAGTCTGTCAGTCTGTCAGTCTGTCAGTCTGTCAGTCTGTCAGTCTGTCAGTCTGTCAGTCTGTCAGTCTGTCAGTCTGTCAGTCTGTCAGTCTGTCAGTCTGTCAGTCTGTCAGTCTGTCAGTCTGTCAGTCTGTCAGTCTGTCAGTCTGTCAGTCTGTCAGTCTGTCAGTCTGTCAGTCTGTCAGTCTGTCAGTCTGTCAGTCTGTCAGTCTGTCAGTCTGTCAGTCTGTCAGTCTGTCAGTCTGTCAGTCTGTCAGTCTGTCAGTCTGTCAGTCTGTCAGTCTGTCAGTCTGTCAGTCTGTCAGTCTGTCAGTCTGTCAGTCTGTCAGTCTGTCAGTCTGTCAGTCTGTCAGTCTGTCAGTCTGTCAGTCTGTCAGTCTGTCAGTCTGTCAGTCTGTCAGTCTGTCAGTCTGTCAGTCTGTCAGTCTGTCAGTCTGTCAGTCTGTCAGTCTGTCAGTCTGTCAGTCTGTCAGTCTGTCAGTCTGTCAGTCTGTCAGTCTGTCAGTCTGTCAGTCTGTCAGTCTGTCAGTCTGTCAGTCTGTCAGTCTGTCAGTCTGTCAGTCTGTCAGTCTGTCAGTCTGTCAGTCTGTCAGTCTGTCAGTCTGTCAGTCTGTCAGTCTGTCAGTCTGTCAGTCAGTCTGTCAGTCTGTCAGTCAGTCTGTCAGTCTGTCAGTCTGTCAGTCTGTCAGTCTGTCAGTCTGTCAGTCTGTCAGTCTGTCAGTCTGTCAGTCTGTCAGTCTGTCAGTCTGTCAGTCTGTCAGTCTGTCAGTCTGTCAGTCTGTCAGTCTGTCAGTCTGTCAGTCTGTCAGTCTGTCAGTCTGTCAGTCTGTCAGTCTGTCAGTCTGTCAGTCTGTCAGTCTGTCAGTCTGTCAGTCTGTCAGTCTGTCAGTCTGTCAGTCTGTCAGTCTGTCAGTCTGTCAGTCTGTCAGTCTGTCAGTCTGTCAGTCTGTCAGTCTGTCAGTCTGTCAGTCTGTCAGTCTGTCAGTCTGTCAGTCTGTCAGTCTGTCAGTCTGTCAGTCTGTCAGTCTGTCAGTCTGTCAGTCTGTCAGTCTGTCAGTCTGTCAGTCTGTCAGTCTGTCAGTCTGTCAGTTTGTCAGTCTGTCAGTCTGTCAGTCTGTCAGTCTGTCAGTCGCTTTATCTTTTCGTATTCACAAAGCAACTGATTAAATCGTTATATTTAAATTTCAAACCCCAAGATACATCGGACAAAAATCACATCAAACCTTAATACATAAATCATAAATCTCTCCCATTCAAACGTAGACAATGACAAAATACAAAAAAAAAAAAATTCAAATCAACACAGCTACACACTTACTTCAAAGCAGTTTTGTAACATAGCTCAAAAGTGAGCTGCGCTCAGCTCACAGCTCAGCTCTTATTTGAGCTAGCTCATTAAGTTGAGCTAGCTCACATTTGAGCTTATGAACCAGCTCAAATTAATGAGCTAGCTCAAATGTGAGCTATCTCAAATCAGAACTGACCTGTGAGCTGAGCTGTCGTTTGAGCTGAGCTGTCACTTGAGCTGAGCTGTCATTTGAGCTGAGCTTCATTTGAGCTGAGCTGTTGATTTGAGCTGAGCTGTTGATTTGAGCTGAGCTGAGCTATAATTTGAGCTGAGCTGTCATTTGGGGTGAGCTGATTTGGGATGAGCTGGAGAGCTGAAGTAAACCGAGCTGAACCGACCCGAAATATTCTAAGTAAAACTGAATGCAGTAAAACTAAATTTTGATATAATATAGATTAGATATAATAATGATATAATATAATATTATATAATTGGGAAGAAAAATAATTTGGAAGTAGGTATAGTAAGTTAAGTTCCGATTTGTACTATTTTTGCAAGTTTCAACATCGAGGCGGAAGAGAGGGCAAGTGAAATATATATCTTCAAAGAAACACCATAAATATTAATAAAAAAAACTTCTCGATAATAGAATTTTTCCAGAAATCGATAATTACCCATTTTGACCGCAAAACAGATTTTATTAAATAACTTCTTAGGTACTGGGAAGGTTGCTAATTGTATTGTATAATGTAACAAATTTATGAGGATAGTAAAAATATGTTGGGTTACTATCAGTAAGGGAACATTAGGGCAATAAAAGTAAACCGATGGTATATATGAATGGGTCTTGCGATTTCAAAAGTCAGGTAGTTGGGATTTTCTTGAAGTATTTGCAATCGATGGTCATCAGTGGTTTTTCCGATATCCTTTGGTGAATGAGATATACATTAATGCAAGTTTAGGTAACTGATTGGTAATGAATATGATATTTGTGCTTCCTGAAACAAAGTATTCTATTCTATGTATTGTCGACACTTATTTTTTAATTAATCACTTATCAGCACCCTTCTCCGTAATATATTCGAAGACTTCACGAAATCTACTTAAATTTACAAGTTATTTTTTCAATGTAGTTCCCCCTTAAAAAAAAAAGTTTTTTGAAATATGCCATTGGTCTTATCCGTACATTTACCCACTTTTCTTCCAAATTTACGTTCCTACAAAACCATTAAGTATATTCATTTATTATATTTTGTCTCTGATCCCACCCATATTCAAAAATTTTATTATGAATGTCCTCAATAATTCAAACAAACTTACAAAAGCATTTACAGTTCTCCAAGATTGCCCTTCTCAAATATGGATTTTTATATAAATTCAAAGCTGGCAACCCTATACTATTTATTTTTTCTTACAACTTTGTTTTTACTTTAACCGTTTTGAATTTGAAATTAAAACTCTTAACCAGCTACACACATGTACCTTCAATTTTTAGCTTTAAAATTATTGGTTTGTGGAAATAAAAAAAAAAAAAGTTTAAAAAACCTCTTGAATACAAATTAATAGTTTTATATGTACACGGAGATAAATATTAAGTACCACCTAAAATCAAGAAGATTGCCTTATTCAGCTGTTGTACCTAGAAATCTTATTAAAATAAGTGAATAATACAATAATTTCATAGAGAAACCTTCTTGTTTTAGTGAAGAATTTTGTATAAGGACATATTTTTTTTTACATATTTTTGCATTAAGCAGGTAAACCGAAATTGGCTCTGGCCTCCACACTCAGGTTCAATCCCCACCATGATAACATTTTTTCTTTTATATTCTTTTATTTTTTAATAAGGTTTTTTTTACTAAAAATTATAAGATTACCTTTTTGGATAACAAACCATAGAGAAATCTTAAAGTTTTTGTTCTATTTTATGTGGCCTATTTTTCTCTGTGTACCTGCAAGAATAATAGCAGCACAATATTTAAAAGTTGAAAGTTATACATTTTACCAACTAAATTTCTTTAATTTTTTTAAGTGCCTACAAAAAAAGCCAAAGAATACGAATGGCAACCCTGCTAATTGAACATTTATTCATCTTTTAATACAAATCATATACTGACAATACTGAATGTATTGGAAATGTAGACAGGTCATGGCTTACTACAATAATATAAATGATTTTTAAAAAGTATAATTTAATATTTTCAAAAATGCATACACAACCTTAACATATGTATATGACATAAAAACAAAAAAAGAGAAATACAGCCCTTGAATAGGCGAAGAATTACGTAAGTTATGCAAGGAGAGGGACGTATTATACATACGATGGAAAAATAAAAGAAAATGTGACCAATACGAGCCTGAATATAAGAAATTCCGAAACTTTGTAAACAAAAAAATCAAAAAAAAAACTAACATCTATTTACCAAGACAAGTTTGCTGAATATCAAAGCATGTGTACCACAAGATCTCAAAAAAGAAATTGTTCGACGAATCTATGAAGCAGGTACCAAAAACGATTTTTTAAACTACAGACCTATATCAATGCTCGCAATTGTTGAGAAATTAATTGAACAAGTTATGGCAGATCGGCTACAAACTTATATTGACAAGCACAATATTATACACCAAAACCAATTTGGCTTCATTAAAAATTAAAATAAAGGGTTTTTCAATAAGAGGTGTTATTTTGATATTCAAAGAAAAATGGCATTTTTGGAGATAAATGATCGGATGTTTATTTGGATGGAACACGCTTACAGGACCATATCCTTTTCATGAAATTTTCCATAACCAAATCGCAAAGTGGCTGCCCTATGTCCTCGATAGCCTCACGAATTTCATCTTTGAGGTCTTGAATCGACGCTGGGCTGTTAGCGTAGACCTTATCTTTCACGTGGCCCCAAAGGAAGAAGTCGCAAGGTGTTAAATCACAAGATCTCGGTGGCCAATTGTGATCACCTCTTCGAGAGATAACACGGCCCGGAAACTTTTCCCGTAAGAGATCGATGGTTTCATTGCTTGTGTGGCACGTAGCGCCGTCTTGTTGAAAGTAAACGTTGTCCAGATCAATACCATCCAATTCAGGCCATAAAAAATCATTAATCATCTCTCGATAGCGCAATCCATTGACCGTAACTGTTGCTCCAGCCTCATTTTCGAAAAAGTAAGGTCCAATGACCCCGCGGGACCATAAACCGCACCAAACAGTCACGCGTTGAGGATGGAGAGGTTTTTCAACAATAACTCTTGGGTTTTCCGAGCCCCAGATGCGACAGTTTTGCTTGTTGACGTAGCCTCCGAGGTGGAAATGGGCTTCATCAGTCAAGATGATTTTTCGATGAAATTCCGGTTCGTTTTTATGCATTTCAAAGCAAAGACACGACGTTGTTGATGATCAGCCGGCTTGAGTTCTTGTGTTAACTAAACTTTATAAGCCTTAAGACCCAAGTCTTTATGCAAAATACGGTGTAATGACGTTTGTGGAATGCCTAATTCCAAAGAACGACGAGGAATGGACAAACCTGGGTTTTCTTCAACACTTTGGGCTACAACAGCAATATTCTCAGTTGTTCTTGAGCGACGTGCACGGGTTTTATTCTTCACATCACTAACTTGTCCCAACAGCTCGAATTTGTCCACCAATTTCTGTATTGCGGTCCGACAAGGTGCTTCACGACGACCCAAAAATGTTTTAGTTTTACGAACTGTCTCTGCCAAATTTTCACCATTTTTATAGTGAATTTTAATAATTTCAATGCGTTGTTGAAGCGTGTATTGTTCCATTTTTATTAATAGCGTAGTTTCTACTTGTCAAATGTCAAAAAATGACAGCTACCAAAATAGCGGGCTATTCAAAATAACACCTCTTATTGGAAAACCCTTTACAAGCAAACTTCTTGCTGAGTGCACCAACTTAGTAAATGAAAATTTGCTGATATCTCGAGAACGCTTCTTTGGCAAAACAAATGAATGTCATTTTCTTGTTCAGCGACCGAAAATAAATCTTAATAGTACTTTTTTTGTGCAGGTACTTGCTATGAACCGAAAATTTGTAAACTAGTGTTATAAATTTTCTTAAAGTTCACGTTTACCTTACAGCAAATGGCCTTTGGTTCGTCCAGTAAATATTTTGAAGTGAAACGAAACTTCATGTTGAAATCGAGGTTGAATCGTTTAGGGGATGTTGTAATTGCAACAAAAGCTCATATTTACAGACCTTGCTTTGTTGGTAATTGTTACTACTGTTCTGTCCCACTGTGCGATGACACCGTGAGGTAAGGTATAGACTTGAATAATTTAAGCACTAGGGAGGTGTCTGCTCCTATTTTTTCATGTTGTCTAAGGTTATTGGTGTAAGGTTGGTGTCCTGCGATGACGATGACGATGACGATGACGATGACGATGACGATGACGATGACGATGACGATGACGATGACGATGACGATGACGATGACGATGACGATGACGATGACGATGACGATGACGATGACGATGACGATGACGATGACGATGACGATGACGATGACGATGACGATGACGATGACGATGACGATGACGATGACGATGACGATGACGATGACGATGACGATGACGATGACGATGACGATGACGATGACGATGACGATGACGATGACGATGACGATGACGATGACGATGACGATGACGATGACGATGACGATGACGATGACGATGACGATGACGATGACGATGACGATGACGATGACGATGACGATGACGATGACGATGACGATGACGATGACGATGACGATGATGATGACGATGACGATGACGATGACGATGACGATGACGATGACGATGACGATGACGATGACGATGACGATGACGATGACGATGACGATGACGATGACGATGACGATGACGATGACGATGACGATGACGATGACGATGACGATGACGATGACGATGACGATGACGATGACGATGACGATGACGATGACGATGACGATGACGATGACGATGACGATGACGTCATCACTTCATCACTTCATCACTTCATCACTTCATCACTTCATCACTTCATCACTTCATCACTTCATCACTTCATCACTTCATCACTTCATCACTTCATCACTTCATCACTTCATCACTTCATCACTTCATCACTTCATCACTTCATCACTTCATCACTTCATCACTTCATCACTTCATCACTTCATCACTTCATCACTTCATCACTTCATCACTTCATCACTTCATCACTTCATCACTTCATCACTTCATCACTTCATCACTTCATCACTTCATCACTTCATCACTTCATCACTTCATCACTTCATCACTTCATCACTTCATCACTTCATCACTTCATCACTTCATCACTTCATCACTTCATCACTTCATCACTTCACCGCTTCATCGCTTCATCGCTTCATCACTTCATCACTTCATCGCTTCATCACTTCATCACTTCATCCATCACTTCATCACTTCATCACTTCATCACTTCATCACTTCATCACTTCATCACTTCATCACTTCATCACTTCATCACTTCATCACTTCATCACTTCATCACTTCATCACTTCATCACTTCATCACTTCACCGCTTCATCACTTCATCACTTCATCGCTTCATCACTTCATCACTTCATCACTTCATCCATCACTTCATCCATCACTTCATCACTTCATCACTTCATCACTTCATCACTTCATCACTTCATCACTTCATCACTTCATCACTACATCACTACATCACTACATCACTACATCACTACATCACTTCATAACTTCATCACTTCATCACTTCATCCAGGAAAGTTTTGGTGAAGGTTTTTTTTTTATTGATCCATCTTGTACTGCTCTCTCCGAATTTTCAATTTGGTACCTCGTATCTCCATGGCGTAACTCACCATTTAAAAACGGTGACCAAAAACTATTCTTCGGGAAAATCCTACTTCTAATTTTATTTGTTGATTAAAACTGCTTTTTGAAAGTTAACTTCATAATTATTGATCCCATTTTGCTAAGCACAGAGTGTAACTGCATAAACTGTAAATATATCGGTGTATTTAGTTTTAGGGCGCACAGTGGTTCGAATTGTATGAAAAATCGGTCTCAAAATATAAAATCTGAACCAGTAATTATAATTTCATAAAACTTTTACATGTCACGCCTACTTTTACTCCCCTATTACTCTACCACCATGAGGTAGAGTAATAGGGTTTTTTTTAATGGGGTGTCCCCATTAGACCCATTCCACTTCAAGTTATTTTCATTATGAAGTTATATAAGACCTTCTTCGATTACAGTAACAGTTTCGATGTAATAAAAATGAATTAAAGTGGAATACGTGTACGGGGGAAACCCAACAAAATAAAAACGCACCTAATACTCTACCTCATGGTGGTGTGGAAATGTGTATTTTTCTAATGCAGACATTCGTGGAAAACATTTTGTATGATTTATAATTCATATATCTTATTTTACAAAAAAATCGTTTTTGTATCAATTGAGTCAAAAACTCTCAAAAAAATGGGTAGTGATAAGTAATTTCTGTTTTCATGGAAATTGATCCAAACAAAAAACATTATATGGTTTATTAGAAAACAAATAATGAGTAGATTTTGTTAATAAAGCAAATCGTTGTTTTTAAAAATTTTGTGCTAAGACAACTTTTTTTCTTAAAGGAGGCTTGGCAGAGGGCGGAAAATTTTCTATCATATTTTCTTATATTAATCTTAATAACGTCTAAATGTTTTTTGAAATTATAATCACTGGTTTAGATTTTACATTTTAGAACGATCTTTCATACAACTCGATCGACTGTGCGCCCTAAAACTAAAAACGCCTTAAAAAAATGGGATCAAAAGTTTAAAAAGTTAGCTTTTTAAAATTGCACGACTGGATACTAAAGCTTCATATATAAAGTTTTTAAAAATAAATTCTTTTAAAAAAACACAACATTGACCTGCAAACGAAGTATGCTATTTGATTTCGTTAAAAAGATTACAAAATACTCAAGCCTTGTTTGAAGAAAAGTTGGTATGCCATTTTCAAGAAAATATTAATGAACGTCTAAAAACTAAATTAAAAAAAAAATTTGAACACGTTTTCGAAAATTTAATTTTTTAAACCGTGTGTTCGCCAGCAATGCGCACCCAATACCTGATGACTCGTCTGAAGCAGCAAGTATTCGGATACACTCCGTGTCTCCCAGTACAAAAAATATCATTGCTGCGATTAAAAGAACACCTAGACTACACCCGATGCTGAACTAGCAAGTTACCGTGCTGGATCATCTTGTGTTGACAACTCACGGATCATTACTGAAAAGTGCGTCGAATATGGATCACCACTTCAGCTGTTGTTTATGGATTTCGATGGTGTCAACAGAGAATTTATTTGGATTGCCTTACACAGCGAGGCATTCCAGATAAGTTAATTGCTGACATTAAAGCAACATATGATGGATACAAATGGCAC